>JAOWAW010102095.1:1668-15204 GCA_028565695.1 Nicola tetela
TGTATGTATGTATGTATGTATGTATGTACATATGTATGTATGCATGTATGTCTCTGAAATGTATTGTGATCTGCTGTTTGTGTTTTTTCAGGCTTTACTCTCAATCTTTCTCTTAATCGTGTTATGGACTTACATGAGCTAGGCAATTTCTCTGTATCATTGTGTTATGGTTGTTCTAATATCCTGTTTTCTGCCTGTACATCACAGGGCTATAACATTTTCTATGGTTGCTATGGTTGCTCATTTTTTTAAGCAAGGCATATTCATCTTTTCTTGTTTCATTTTTCTGTTTTGCCATCAACTGTTGTGTTCTGTCAACTTGGTCTTAATGTGCAAAAAATGTTTGTATGTAATTCTCTCTCTCCCCCCCCCCCCTCAACAACAACAACAAAACAGAGAATGAAGTTACGTTTCGTTTCAATGTGGACTACCATATCCCATAGTAACATATGGGTTACTTAGGGTTAGGGTTAGGGCTAGGGCTAGGGTTAGGGTTAGGGTTAGGCTCAAGCACATAATGTATGTGTGCACACAGCTACCCCATTTGGTCACATTCAAATGAAATGAGCCTTTATTCTCTATTTTAGTCTAAATCTCCCCCCCCCCCCCATTTCTCTCTCTCTCTCTCTGTCTCTTCTTTTTAAGCAATGCTTACAAATGTGCCCGAGAAGACAGCTCCTTCAGCAACCCTGGTTTGGTGAGCTCCTCTCCGTCGACAACAGCCACCTCACCAGAGTAAAGCCCTAACCAAACCTCATCACGACCATCCTTTCTTTGCACCTGGGCCATGCAGCAAACCTCGTGCCCTTTGGGTGGGTCATGGTTGACAATTGGCTCAAACTTGTCCACGCTGTTACCATTTTGAAAAGGGTTGTCACAGAACACAGCCAATGAGCCGTCGCTGTGATTCACTAGCACGCAGTTCATCCGAGGGACAGTTACCAAGGAAACGATACGAAATGGAAAAACACAATCCACGCTGCATTCTCCTTGCTCCGGATTGACAACTCCCCAGCTCATCGACACCGGCGAAGAGGTACCGGCCAGGTGGCTGTTACAGAAAGCTGGGCGTTGCGGTATCAACGTCGGACTGGAACTGGTGTGGCTTCTGTTTGGCAGCATTCCAGCACCACTGACAGGTACATGAAGGCCTCGTCCAGCCCACTGTGCTACAAAGCTCCGTGTGCTAGAATGATAGAGAAGAAGACCGTCGCACTCACTTGCCACCCAGCACATCTTGTTCACAGTCAAAAGATCCATGATACGCGACTCACATGCCTTCCATCGCTGACAAGAATATAAACAGAGAAACAGCCAATGGCTGACCTTACACAGTCAGCGAACTCTGAGATCTTACACACTTAGCAAACTCTAACCTTACACACTCAGCACACAGTTCTTGAAAAAGGAAACAACCAATGTTCACATTTGTGAGCAGTTACTAAGACTTGAATTAGACCAGGCTTCCTTAACATAATCCAACTTTCACATGCAGGTTGACAAGAATACCTTGCGGGTGCTGTAATGATAGTCAATGACATTCACCCAGCCAAGAGCATCACCAAGCATCACCTTGGTAACACAGTTTGTACTGCAGTTGACTGGCATGGTAAACTGTGCCGGCACGTCAACCAAATCTGCTCCATGCAGCTCATCAGGTCCTACATCACTGTCCTGGCTTGGCAAAGCACTCACAACAGGCAGCCAACCAGAGCAGGCCGTGACACTGCCTGTTTGTGTCAAACGAACCTGCAAAACAAACAAACGTACTCCCTTTAGGTGCTGTCCTGTAATCAACTAAATTTGTTGCTCATGCATAACTAAAGCCAGCCTTTTCAGTACATTCTTACAGCTTACCATGCAAAGAATGAACAGAGGAAAACAGTTCAAACCTTGGTGCTCAAAATCTTTGGCAGAAGCATAACTAAACCAAACTAATAGCATGTAGTATAGACCAACCACCAATAGCAAGCTCTCTTGCGTTCTCTCTCCACACACAATGCACCTTATGAACAAGCTGCAGAAAACTGGGCGCCTCCAGTGCTTCCCGGATTTGCTTGAATGTTGGGCGAGCAAGCGGGTCCTTTGCCATGCACCACACCATGAGGTCTTTTACCTGAAAGAAGCGGCGCTTGCACTGTCGCAAGAAAGAAACCACAACTTTGAGACATGCATTTCTGTTTGAAGTTGAAATCATGCATCAATGTACAATTTACTATTACAAGTAAAGTATCTATAGATGTACATACAACACACACATCACACTACACAATACACACATCACACTACACAATATGTACATCACACTATACAATATACACATCACACTACACAATACACACATCACACTACACAATACACACATCACACCACACAATACACACATCACACCACACAATACACACATCGCACTACACAATACACACACCACACTACACAATACACACATCACACTACACAATACACACTCAGGTCAGTTAAGGTATAGACCAGGGCACTCGGCTGGTCATGGCACGCACAGTACTGTTTCCTAGCAATGCCGATCAATCAATCCTGATAGCTCACAATCGCGATTGTGATGGATGTGCTCATGCAGGCCTACACTATAAGCCCAATCCTGGTCGTGCTGGTGCGGTTGCAGCGTGACTTCTGTTGTCATGGACAACACATCACATTATGGCTGTGAATCTTAGATCACAAGCTCAGACGTAGCAGGCCATGAGTCTCGCCAAGGAGCCGGTTGTTCTCGAAGAGATTTCCTCATTTTCACTCTTTACCATGGCGAGTGGAAAGATGTGATGAGATTCTGTTACATAGACAGAAAGCTATGTATGTTCGGAAGTTAAATTAAAATTAGCCTGATCCAGCGCACCAACTCTCTGGGATTAGAGCCAAACACAGCTAAACTTCGGCGTCCTGCTTCCCGTTTCCATAGAGAATGTATGGACAGTAATGGCAGACAAGGACAAAGCTGAAGTTTGTACTTGGAATTCAATGCCATGGACTCTGAGAGCTTTTGATCAGTCAGATTGGAGTTGGTGGATGACTTGTCATGATTTTTAATTGCACGAGGCAAAGATTTTGTGACAGAGGTTTTTGGTAGACTCGTTTTTTTAGGATAGTTATTTTGCCAAATTGAGCCACTTGAAACAGTTTCAGAACAGAAATGACCCTACTGATAGGTTTGGCTTCGTATGATAAACTTTTGTGGAAAGTTTCATTGCTGTAGAACTAGCAGAAGTTGGTTAAGGAAATTTAAGGAATTTGTGATCACAGGCTATACCTTAACCGACCTGAGCACATCACAATACACAATTCACACATCACACTACACAGTAAACACGTCCCACCACACAATACATACGTCACACCACACAATACACACATCACATTACACAATACACACGTCACATACACAATACACATCACACATACACAATACACATCATACATACACAATACACATCACACATACACAATACACATATCACTACACAATACACATCACACGCACACACACCCACACACACACACACGCACGCACGCACGCACACACACACAATACACACATTACAAGCAATACACACATCATACTACATAATACACATCACACACACAGTATACATACATCACACTACACAATACACACATCACATACACAAAATTTCAAAGCAAACATACACACATTACAGCACAGAAACCTGTAGTTAATTTCAACACCTACGAGAAGGAAAGACAAAAAAACAAATAACAGAAAAGAATACTCCACACAGGCACTGTTGCTACCAATTTTACACCATATGAATACAAGGCCACCTTATCAACATTAATGCCACCATGACAGTAGCATTTACACTAGTTTTTTCTTTGGTGGAACACAGTATAAAATGAAAAACTTTACAGAAACCTGCAAGGGGCCGTAGCCACTGTAAGCATGATGAACAGATAAGGATTGAGTACGAAATTCATTTTGTAGATTTTCAAGTCTAACTTTTGGCAACACAGGTCTGCGTGTTTCACAAAAACCCCATGATTTACATAGCTGTACTGACCTTGCTCTGGACTGTCGGAAGCACAGCGTTTCGAATCTTCTCGACAACACGAATGAAATTTTCATCACCATACGGCTTCACCAATGTGAGTAACTCATAAAGGTTGGCACCAAACGCGTACACGTCCACCTTAATGCAGACAAAAAATACAACAGAGATGTACTCACAATGCAAAACTTGACAACCTTGGCCCTAAGTCTGCTTAAGAGCTTAGTCACCAAAGAACAGATCAGAAGCATGCCTTTAACAAATAACAACAGTCTAGAGCTGTGTGCTCAGCCTGCCACATGCCCCACTGCCACATATGTAGCACTTATACTCATTAATTTCAGCCACTGCAACCATGGCAACAGAGAAACAAGATAACTGTAACCATGGCAACTAATAAACATCACCATAACCATGGTAACAGAAACACTACACAGTTTGATTTTTCACTGGAGCTCAGAAATAACAATCTGAGACCAACCTTCTCTGTGAAACCCTCTTTCCCACCAAACTTCAGCACCTCTGGTGCCATGTATGGCCGCGAACCCTCATCTCCCTTGAGACCGCTTGGTGCTGCAAAACGGCTGATGCCATAGTCCGCTAGGCGAAGAACAGTTGGATGCTCAGGACTGCAGTCTGTTGACGGCGGAGGGAATGCCCACACCAGTGTGTTCCTTGGTTTGAGGTCACGATAGACAATCTGGTTGTCATGAAGATACTCCATGGCCAAAGCGATCTGCAGAATGATTTGGAATGCAAAATTTCACAAAGAACCTTGCATATTAAGAGACACACTGGTGTAGATCTACATGTGGCAGTATTATCCTCATCAGGCACGTATGCACTAGAGACTAGGCTCCTATTGCAATTATTGGGCACCTAGAATAAAATCACTATTCAGCAACTCCTTCAAATAAGCGCTGCCCTTTATTTAGTGCCTCATCATCATCTGCTTTAAAAAACGAAGTGCTATCTCAAATGAGAGCCTACCAGCTCCTCATGTGTGAATGGTTTACCGAACTGATTGTGCGCACTAGTCTCACGCAGCGGCATTGTGCATTGCTAGTGCGCCGGACAGGCGTTAAGATAGCTTGATTGTCCTGCCCCTTGAGGAAACACTGCTGCACACGAACAACACATCACATGTACGGAGTGGACAAGCACCATTGAGAAAGTGCCGTTGTCACTTGGAAAATGAAAACGACAAGGAACAGAGCAATAGCAATGAAGAAGCTGGCTATTAGTACTAAAAATTGAGCTGGGAAGAGTGATGAAAACTTAGAATGAAAATATAAGTACCTCCCTCAAATAAGTACCTGCCATTATTAAGCACTGCTGGGTTTGCCTGGCTGGAACTAATAAGCACTTCGGTGCTAAATGGAAAATTTACGGTATGTATGTGTGTGCATGTCTGTATGTAAGCGTGTGGGTCTGTGTGGGTTCTTATGCCGTATGAGACACACACTTCCCATGCAATTAATTCAACTGTGTTGGGTGTTGGAGCCACTAGTACGTGCTCTTCATGTCTTTTCTGCTCAATCAAAACATACATAAGACAGCCTCACATACAGCTGCATAATCCCTGATCTCCACACTACATGTCTAGAACACGTTACAGTAGAGGGATGTCTCCCTAGTGTTGCAAAAAAAAAAAAACAAGACAAAAACAATGGCACATGTAGTTCCGGTAGAACACAAAGCTATAGCTCCAATCCGAGAGCACACATCTTGGTGATTATAGTCAATGGTGATTGAGCAACGTCTATGAAGGATCCACATGCATACACCCCTTGTAACAGAGTCCACAGACAAACAAGCAATCCTCAATTGCCTATAACCTATACACACATATACACACATGCAAGTGCGTTCACGCACGCACGCACGCATGCACACACACACATCCCAAGCTTCACCTGCTTAAGGCTGGAAAGTAACGTTTGCGGTTGTAACAACACTGCCTTCTTTTTGTAGAGATTAATCCATGCCTTGAGATCGCCTTTAGGAGCAAGGGGCATCATCATCCGAATGGGCTGACGACACACCGCCAACACCTAGAGAAATTTTCAACACAAAAGCAGAAGAGAACAACAGGATTTGAAAAGTATTCTACTATGCAGCACATTGACAGAATAAAATCTGGGAGAAATTCAGTGTCAAGTCTTGACTCTTCTCCTTTCACCTTCATTAAGACAAACAAATCACCCAAACCTGGGTATAACCAGTTATTATCAAGGCAACTATCCTCACCAAAATGAACAGCTTGCACATTTATTCAAAGCCCAGCATGCCATTCAAAGCCCAGCATGCCATTCAAAGCCCAGCATGCCATTCAAAGCCCAGCATGCCATTCAAAGCCCAGCATGCCATTGTCAGTGTGCACCTGCATATGTCTGTGTACTAGTATAGTCATATGAGCTGTGTGTGCATGTCTGTATTTGTTTGTATGTGTGTGCATGCATACGTGCATTTCCTTGTGTGTATGTGTGTGTGTATGTGTGTATGTGTGTATGTGTGTGTGTAGATGGGTGTGTGTGAATGCAGACGTGTACCCACATGTGCTTCATTGTGAGGAAACATCTCAACAGCTGGAGTAGGCATGTGCCATCTCCATGCCAAAATCCTAATAGCAGTACTACCTTGATAACAGCTGGTGTGAGAGTCTATCGCCATCATGTCGAGCTTCAAGAAACCCACCACTAACCACACTACCCACTGCAAACATGCTTCACACCTTCAAGATGTGCTTATGCTTCAGCTCCGCCATGATACTGATCTCGGCTCGTGCATTGGAGTAGATGAGCATTGCTTGACGCTGTGGGCTCAGACTTGCTGACACCGACTCAGTGAAAGTCTTAATGGCCACCTCTCGATGGTGAGACGCCTGTCCCACAACAACAAAAACAGTGATAATTATGAACACAAGCTCAAAAAGGTCAAGGGGGAGCAAACTGGCTAAGGCTCATATTCTTAAAATTGCTATTTTCAACCACATGGGATGGGTACCAATCAAACCTGTTGCATTTGAAAGGTTAAAGTGATTGGAATTTCATTTTTGAAGAAAGCTGCTCTGAAAGTCGTATATCCAATGTTCAAACACATGCTCATTCCATCAGGGTATTTTTTAGTCCGGCAGGGAGCCCATTCTTCAGAAGAGCCAGCTAAAAACACATTGGCACGTGGCTCTGGTTCACCTTCTGAATTTCGCTCCGCTTTGCTTTATTTTCCTTGTCATTTCATCAAGTACAATATATTAGTACAGATTTTTTGCGCACGAATTTAGTTGCAGTCATTTGAAGTAAGACATTCTGCATGCAAAACCTGCAAATACATAAATTTGAAAACAATAAATGGGTAGCAGATTGAAATCAAATAGTCCATAGTGAAATTCTTATCAGCTGCATGTGGGGATTTCCCCGAACACCATGATCTATCAGAGTGCACTTTGATCTCGACTACTGCCCGTAGCACAGCCGGCGCCACAAACCATGCGCACAGCAGCACCAGCTGAACTAGCTATGACAGCAATCCCATGCAGCTCTAGCCCTACATTTGGACTTCCTGATGTGATCCTAAAAATTGGACAGTGGGTCTGTCCATGCTCCAAAACTTCACAAAACACATTTCTGTACTGTGGGTCTCCTGCTGATTTAACAGTGTACACGGTACATGAACAGAAGCCAGGTAGCAGTTGCGTACCAGAAGCGGAATGCACCCACTCATTGCCAACAGATGTTGCGGAGAAGCGACCTGGTCATTCCAACTCCACAAAGTGAAACAATCTCACCATTTTTGAGCTCTGACAAGAGCTTAAGCAATGCAAAGGCCTTGCGCTACTTGCTGGTAGCCTCAAAGCCTTGCCATTGTCGGAGGTTTCTTCACGAAGATGTCAAAATACTAGCACGAAATGCTTCCCTGAAAGATTGGGAAAGTATCCCAAAAAATCGGGATAGCTTTAGCCAGAAAATTTGTGAACTGATCCTGGTAGCAGTGACTTCAAATTTGTACCAAAATGCAGCTAACAATCTTCTCTGTCAACTGGTAATCACTAAACGATAAACAGTTGTGTGCCTAGATTTGTAGAACAGTGTAAAGTTCAGTAGCAATGCGTACAGTGAAAACAAACGGCCCACGGCGCCGTATGGTCATATACATTGAAAGATCACAGTGAAAGTTAAATGAAGCTTGTAGCACAAACTGGCTTAGAAGTAGGGTTAAACCCAGGACTAACTATGCTGTGGATGGCTGTGGTGAGCAAGATCTAAATCACCAGCATTTGTTATCCATTTGGAAAGCATTGGCTTTCCAAAAAAGACACTGCTTCATAAACTGGTCTAGAGATCACCCATGATTTGCACATTCCAGCGAGTCATCTCTTTCATAAGCAGAGAACGTTTCAAGGACTTCACAGAGAAGGCGTTCTGATCATCAACTTACCGGCATGTTGTCTCTCTTAAGCCGTCCTCGGAACACTTCACCAAAACCACCCTTTGCCAACGGATCACACTGAGTAAACTCATGATCGTTAATCACAAGCTTGGACGGGAGATCAGCAAACATCTATTGAAAACATGTCCACACATTCACACATACAGACATGTACACACATACACACACACATACACACACACATACACACACACATACACACATACATATACACACAACACACACATACACATACACACAACACATATACATATACACACACGAATACACAAAACCACAATATAACAGCCTCCATCTGTTTCCACTGGCTAAGATGTTTATCCAGTTATGGTTATCAGATCTTTGACGGGAACACTGAACCAGTCTTCAAGCAGGCAGAACAGTACACAGATGCTTTCTGCCAGCTGTCCTGTTACTTCTAACATATCTGGCATGCCTAATATTTCTCCCTCTCCATGTCAACAAAAAATTGTGAGCAAGTCCAGAGCAATCCACTAGATTTTGTTTCAGACAAATACGGCCGCAGCCTAGCAGGCAATCATAGCTATCAACAATCTATATAAAATCTTTCTGAGATTTCCTAGAGCTGGCATTAGTAGCTGTGGACAAACAACAGATGAAACACTTGTCTCATTGCTTGTGCTTACCAGGTCGGGCGCTAGACGGAAGAGACTCTGTGAGCCGTGTCGTGAGCACTGAAAGGATGATGAGTGTGTGGCAGCCTCTGCGAGATCACACAGTGAAAAACTGTACAGGCAGTTGTTCTGCCCATCACCATCAAGGCTCGACTCGGACTCCAAACTTGAAAAATTCTGTATGTTCTGGCTAGCGCTGCTTCTGGCCATGCCCCCAAGAAGCTGTGACGCGGCCTTTATGATGCAGCATTTGTGCATGTTACGTGCCAGACTGCTCACCTACATGCAGAAAGAAATCACAATACAAGAAAAACGTGACCAAGCAAACCTTAGCAAACTAAATGCCTTCATATGAATAGCAAGAACTATCTAACTTCTGGCAGACTGAGCACTGTGAGGGAGGAGATAAGGCTTTTCTCACGCAAAGCTTAGCACAATCTACAGATTACATCTCATGCAGTTTTCTCACTTGTCCAGATTAACAAGTTGTCAAACAGGTTACAACGGGTTAGCATGATTAAAAACAGACTTCTGTCAGATCTCTGCAAAATAAGTACGTACTTACTTTCAATCTTTGCAACGCTACCTGTATGTACTATCGGGGCCAGCACTAACTAGTGGGAGGAACTCTGATTCGGGGTTAAAACTATGGCAGCATGTACTGGTGTATGCATGTCTTGGGGAGTAGTAACTTTTGCTGAAGGAAGTCTGGAGCTACCACATAAAAAAGGGTATCAATCCAAAAATAGCCCGTGTTTGTTTACACGCTAAACGTAAGGGCATCATGGGATATAGGCTGCACTTGAAAAGAAGCTGTAACTTATGTATGTTCTTGCATAGCAAATCCTTCAACCACTCATACTAAACTCTTCAAAAGGCAAACCTAAATGAGCTATATCAGCTGTATAGTCTGGGTTAGAGAGTGTGTGGTACCGGTAGCAAAGTATAGTCTGGGTTAGAGAGTGTGTAGTACCAGTAGTGAATCCGGGAAGAACATATTATGGGGCTCATTACAATAGTAGCGGATTTACTGAAACTTGTAATGGGGTACAATATTCGGGGCAGTACTTATTTACGGGGATTTGCAGTAATTCGTTTGTCATTTGCCCAGCTCACCCTTGCACACCCACCCTCCTTGTGCTTTTGTGACTTTTCTTGTTTTACACTGTTTAATGTACCTAAAATTTCAATACACTGGTTTGCATATGCTCATACTGGCACAGCCCCAGCCAACCAGTACACTGTTGTCATGTGCTCACGTGAGCAAGAACTCAAGTCACTTTCCAGGAAGATCAAGTCACAACTGTTTTCTAAAATACAGCAAGGGGAGGGGGAGGGGAAGGGAGGGGGATTGTCAACCAAAATATCACTTCCCATTTTGTGTTTCCCATCCCTTCTATCATCCGTTTCTATTATCTTACCATCTGAAAAGTGCTCCCTGGCAACTGCTCAGAGTCCAGGTCGTAACTGTCATGATCCTCTGACATCTGACGGCGTATCTCTCCTGCGCATCGCGGACAGGGAACAATGCGCATGATCGATGGCTGGTGCTCTTCAGTTGCCTCGTTGCTGTGCAAGCCACCATACCAGTCATACAATAGGCTGTCAATGTGGTTCACGCTCCGCGAGAGAAGCCACACGCCCAGCTGTGCTCCGATCACCTCAGGTTCCTCCTTTGCATCAGGCTTCTCCTTGATATCATCTTCGTTCTTGTCATGAACCAGTTCTTCGTCATCAGCTGCGTGAGTGTTAACACGTATATCACTGCTGGCTTCAACAATCTCATTCACCGTCACAGCCCTCAACAGCTTCGGGCGGCGGCACTCAGCCAGTGGACTCTCCGCAAAGCTCTTCAGTTTGTGCATCTGGTGCAATCGATGCGCGGCCTTCGACCTTGTTCGCTTCTCATCAACAGATGGCGCACCCCGCCTCTGCTGAACAACGCTCGGAACACTTCCATGCATGACACGTGCAATCTCAGACAGCACTCCAACGTTGACTGTTACCTAAACAGCACAAACATAAAAAGAGTGTTGTGAACTGACAAGATGAGAAAGAAGTAGAAGGAGGAAGTGGAAGAAGAAGGAGACGAAAGTAAAGAAGAACATGAATAACAAACAATTAGCAGACAATAACGAGGAAGAGGACGGTAAAGAAGCAGAACAACAAGACAACAGGACACAAACCTCGACACCGCAGTGCCCAATGCGGCCAAGCTCCTTCCAATCTCCTGAGTAAAACAACTGCACGTTGCAACGAACAGAGTAAAGCTGAGTGTCGAAAAGGCGACAAACACGTAGCACAGGACAGCCACGAATGGTGAGCTCTGCACCGTTCTTCCAGCCATTCCAACAGATAACAGTTCCTTGTGTGCCTTGAGAGAGCATTGGCGAAATCAATTCCTCCACCTGTGCCAAAATAATGATAAAAGACAACAATTTATACACATCTTGCTCCAAGCAATAAACAAACACATGTCACAACTGAATTTCTTGTGCAACTCAATGAGTTTAAGTTTTAAGATCTGCTTCTGAACAAAATTGATAACCATTTTACTATTCTCATCTGACCAGTCTATGACTACACCAACGTGTGGTTAGGGCATTTGGGGCAACCTAGGCCTGTTGCTGGCCTTCTTTACTGCAAAAACTTTATACATTGAAATGATTGCTCCCTAGTGTTTTCGGAAACAGCTGGTTTGGAGTGGTGCAGTGTTCCAACCAAGTGATCTTCAAGCAAATGACATCTCCTTTGACAAAATCAAGCAACAGAAACAATAAACCGACAAAAAAAACTAACATGAGTAGCCAGTCTGCTACTTGATCCAACGTAATAACTTCCTACCTTTCTGGCAATCGCCTTGTCAGCAAGCAACCTGCTGATCAATCGTGGCCAGAATCCACTCGGCACATACGGTGTGATGTACAGTCGAACAAACTCATCTCCAATCTTAAATTTGCACTCCTCAAACGTCTTCTCCACTGTAAACAACACACTGTCCATCTCGGACTTCGTCTCATCGAACGACGACGGCTGCTGGAATTTCTCCTGGCGAATGATCTCCAGCCGCTGCTGCCTCGACAAGGATGGAAGCTGCCCAGAGCTGACCTGCAAGCTGGAAAAGGGTGATGCCTTCGCCACTGGCAAAGCATAAAATGCAGCTGATTGTGTGAAGGATGGCTCCTCGAGATGGCTGTCAATGTCCACATGGCCGGCTCTCTTGCTTGCCATTGCTGACGGAAGCTGGCATGCCTGCTCGTAGCGCGAAGGAAGCATGCTTGGAATGAGAAGATGAGAGTCAGAGAGGCGAAGACCAACCTCAAAGCGTTCCATCAGATTGATGCACTGCTCAGCGAAGTTCTTCGGAAACTGAACGCGGTCTTTGAAAAGAAGCGGAAGGCAGCTGATTTTCATCACACCTACAGACATAAGAACACACAGCAAGTGGATGGGAGGGGGAGGGAAGGGGAAGAAAGGGGGAGGGATGGGACAAAAGAATTAGACAGACAAGAAAGAAGAAGTGAGAAAGAGACAGAGAGAGATTGTGATCACCTTAGGAAAGGAAATGACCTAGTTTACATCCTCACCAAATCACAAAGATCAGCACCAACCTTTCTTGGCAAAGCTGTTGATCTGCTCAACAGTGACGACTTGCGCGAGCGTCTTGCACAACCACTTTGGGTCGACAAAGTAGAGATCAGCCAGGGATGTGTCGTCGTAATGAAGAAGAACTCCTAAACAACACAAGAATGGAAAAGGACCGTTTTGAATTTTGAACAAATGACATGTTCACAGATTCACAGGCAAGCTGTCACCACCACCCTAAATTTTCTCTCTTTCTGAAGAGTTTCTTAATTTATTTTCTTGCTCTTCCATCGTGCATCTTCCTCTTGCAAGTTCCACATACCCCCTTTTCTTTCCTCAAAGACTGTTCACCTAAGACAGCACTTTTCATTCTTTCTTCTTTCTCCTTGGGTTATTTTGTTGTGATGACTTTCCAGTGAAACAAAATAAGCCTTTTACTGTGTTTGAAGTGAAGTACTTTGCGTTTTTGTGTTGCAAATGCTCACCGTTGTCGTGCAAAAAGCTTGTCGCCTGGTCCATCTGCTCCGGGTGAGGCAGCTTGCCAAGTTTCTCATCCTCTGCCACACGCCTTACCTCTTCCCTAAACAAAAGCCAACAATTTCCAAAACAACAAGATGAGTGATGGCCGACAGCTAGCAAGCAGCAAACCATTCCTCCAAACTCTTGCCTTTAAAACTATCTTCTCAGTTTCACTACTCATTGACCTTGCTCCATTCCTTCTCCTACTTTCTTCCTTTCTGTAAGAGCATTCTTGATAACTTCCATTACGCATAAGCCTAGAACGTGAGAGAATCAGCAAATGAGGTATAAGACGAGAGTTGAGAGAT
>JAOWAW010102139.1:0-15201 GCA_028565695.1 Nicola tetela
ATATAATAATAATTATGTCTTGGTTGCTATCATCTACTCAGCCTGAAGAAGACTGCGAAACGCAGTCGAAACGTCGCAGAAAAATACTTTCTGCTCGGCGGTCCTGCTGTGGACAGTTTTGCTGGACATTTTTAAAATGGCTCATGCTATTCTTATAACACTCTACAGAATACCTAAATGGTCTTGTCCGCCAAGAACATAACTCTAGCTAGTCTAGGCAAGCCAGCAAGTGAAAGGAGCAACAACACTGAATCTCATGCCCATGCATTTCAGATGCTGATGCCAGAGATTTCTGCTGCATGTGCTGACCCTGGTAATATCACTGTTCAAAATCTACAATCGTGCTACATCAAGCAGCTCAATGATAATGGTGGGCCAACGACCTATTATCCCTGGGCGCGTCTAATACAGAGGATCGTAGATCACTTTGCTGACGGTGTGAATTTTATGCAACAGCACCGTAAATCAGGGCCATCTTGAGTGTATTCAAGTTAGATTGGCCCCGCTGAGCTGGTCTGTATATTGCCCTTTAGTTGTGGCAGTGACTGTGAGTCAGATCGCTTCGAAAGTGACTCGGAGAAGATGTGGATGCCGACAGCATATCTCCATGGAGTATTTTCACAGGGTAGTTCAGGAAGTGTAGAGAACTAGTGTTCTTTTGCGGAGGATTCTCTAACGTGAGACTGCACTTGCTGAAACATATCTATTAGCACATGCACACTCGCGGCCGAAGAGTAGGTTTTATATGCGACCAGCATAGGGATGTTGCCATTAGGGACTTTGAAAGGCAGCGTTGGGGTGCACAATCTACCTCAGGTGCAGCTGTGAGGATTAGTAATGCCCAGCAGCGATAACCTCACAACTGGAAGGCCTTCCGCAGAGTAATGCTAATAGGACTGGCTTAGGTTGGTTCCTTGTAGATGAGTGGTGTTATTCCAGTTATACTAAGGCAATTTCTAAGTCCGAGTTGCTGGTTGCTGTTGATAGCAAATGCTTCCATTTTATATAGATGATATAGTAATAACATGCACTACAATGGACAGTATTGCAAGCAGTTTAGAAGAGGCAGACTCATGGTTGCTGCTACATGCAAAGCGTGCAGCCTCAACACAGTGTGCAGTCATTCTGCAATCTCTAGATCTGGACACAGATGTGGCTATTATAGCCAACATTATGTTTCAATCGGCATCGATTCCAGCTAGAGTTCTTCTGCGGACTGGTACACAAAACAGAACTAGAATTATGGACATCTCACTAATTGCTGAATATCTAGGTGACCACGCAAAGTCACTCCTTGGTCTGCATGCAATGATGTGCTTTGATTCTGCCAGCGCTTTTGCAGGCAAGGGAAAAACAAGTGCATATCGGCCTTTACAGAAAGCTGGTGTCCACATAGTTGGTCTATCCCTTGGAGAATCTTTAGATATTTCTCAGTTAATGAAAGATGCTGACCGTTTTGTTTGCTAGTTATATTGTCAACAGAAGCTGAGAGATGTCTATGCAACTAGATATTGTTGCTCTAGTTCACATCTAGGCAGTCAGGCAGCACGTTTTTCACCGTTGAAGGATGTCCTGTATTTGCAATTGCAGAGAGCAAATTATTGGACAGCAATCTGACGGCAATCCCTGGAGGTACAGCCTATCACTTCTAATCCAGATGGTCATGGCGGGCGTCTCAATGGTGACTGTCTGCAAGTTGTGTGGATGCAGCAGTTGCCATTACCCTTAGACACTATTGGAGCTAATTGCTAGCAGCTGCAGATGAGGCTGCAATCATG
This sequence comes from Nicola tetela, assembly GCA_028565695.1. Classification (NCBI taxonomy): domain Eukaryota; kingdom Metazoa; phylum Porifera; class Calcarea; order Clathrinida; family Clathrinidae; genus Nicola; species Nicola tetela. Next base: position 1,779 of record JAOWAW010102139.1, read on the forward strand.
GTCAGTGCTCTTGTTGCATATACAACCTCCATTGTCCTGATGTCTGGAAGTGTGCAAACTGCACCAATCCTTACGCAGCTAGAATGAATGGAGAGGAATGCTATCCTGACAGCGAAAGTTTGGATGTACAAAGTGATGGCAATGACATCGATGCTGATGATTCCTAGTGCCAGAGGCATGTTCTACATGTGATCTTCTCTCTCTCTCTCTCTCTCTCTCTCTCTCTCTTTCTTTCTTTCTTTCTCTAACTACATGTTTCTCCATTTCTGTCATGCAATTTAGTCATATGTATGACGCTCAACGTTTACACACCTGACTTTGATATTTGAGCCATAGTGGCTTTCTTATCCGGGTCATCAGTGGCTCCACGAACATTAACTCAAGACAATAGAGAACAGGACATTATAAAGACTACAACTTCTGACTTTTGGTGTGAATTAGGTGAGTGCGTGACAACACTGACGAGTAATGCAAGTGTGATGGTGATGTATGATGATGATGGTGTAAGTGTAGTTAGGTGCGTGCGTGAGGGTGCTAGGGTGTTTTGGTAAGCAACATTACGGAAACAGGTGCAGACACTTTACATATTCCATTTGTTTACATAGTTCAGGTTTCACTTTCTGTATATACATCGCTTCTAACATGTGTAGGACACTGTGTGAGTGAGCTCTGCATACAACGCTAAACCACTCCTGATCGAATCTATCCGTGCTTTCCTAACTACACTTACACCATCATCATCTTGCATCACCCTCACACTTATATTACTTGTCAGTGTTGTCACGCACTCACCTAATTCACACCAAAAGTCAGAAGTTGTAGTCTATATAATGTCCTGCTCCTTATTGTCTTAAGCTAATGTCCATGGAGCCACTGATGAACCAGATAAGAAAGCCGCTATGGCTCAAATATCAAAGTCAGGTGTCTTTGAGTTGAGCGTTGTTAAGTTTTTGTCTCCTAGAAACTATCATATCTAGATATCATCATTAATTTTATTGAACACTGCTAACTACTGACTCATGTAGTGTTTGGAATTCTCTGAAATTCTCTTGTCTTATGCTGAAACATTTCTTCTCTCTATCTGTTTCACTCACTCACTCTCTCTCCCCTTTTCCCTGAATTCACCTGCAATATTTCACCAAGTGTAATAAACATCTAACCGCAGTTAGCTAGATGTACTAGCTGTCCAACTAGGTGCCTTTCCCAAAGTATTTCATACTGAAGCAACTCTGCCATTTCTCATGTTCATTGTAAGTTTTCTGTGCTATTCATGTTGACTGCCATGTGAATACATTCACAGACTGGCATTACAGATGCCCCACATCCTGTTTCACTTTATGTATTGACTAATAATGAGCAGATTGCCTCTTTGTGCTTTGGTTGCCATGGTAATGTTAGGTTGATTGACACTCTAATACATCTATAGAAAGGACACACTCAGCAACTGTCTACAGGCTGTTTGTGCATGTAGTCAACCCAAAGATCAGGACAATGTTAGAAAATCTTACCCAGACATACTGGCAGATAGAAAGACACATTTTGGGATTTGGACTAGGGACTATTTGGGTTAGTACTAAATTTCCTTTGCCATTCACTTCTAGCAATGCTCACGTTTTAGACAAGATGTGTCATACCAAGAAGGGTTCTCCCTTTCCTTACATGCTCAGGCTCAGACAAAATATTACTGTAAATTGAAAAACTGCCATCCTAATCTATAGAAAGTTGTGTAGTTAGTGGTGTACCAGAGCACATCTTTTTAAGGTATCCCTTAGAGATGTTCGCTGGTATCAAAAAATTCTTAGAGACATATAATTAGTAATGCAGCAGAGTGCTTGCGCATGCTGCTGGGATGCTCATAGCGAGTTGAGGTGCACATGCTGTCCTCCCTTCATCGTGTTAACAATTGCAGATATGTGGAACCAATATTTCTGTGATAGTTCATCACCTTTATCTCCACCAATCCCCTCCACTTTCTTTCAGTTGATGTGATCGCTGCGGATGTAAGCGCAAGATGTTGTGGCAGATAGAAGGGACCACTTGTTGGCTCTATTGTTTGGGGGACCAGAATGGCTTTTTATACAGATCTTGACTGGGTCGCAATGTGGAACATGTCGTTCCTCTACTGATTTTCATTTGCACTTTTTTATCACCCAACAGAGTGAGCTGGAGTAACATGGGTGAAGGAAGTAGCATGCCCAGGCAAGCAGTATCATCGACAATCAGCATGTACAGCCATAGACCATTTTACTGTTCTAGAATGCGAATTGAGTATCTTCTTCAGCCACAAGCGAGAAGTTTTCACCAGAAGTAAGTTGACCAAACAGACACACACACATGCATGAATACACAGGATCATTGGGGCCAGGCCATGTGGGCCAAGCAAATGCATGCAATTACTAATTGTAGTACACCTGGTTCAAGATAACAAAGCCTATTTACAATCCCTGAGGTGATGCTGTGAATTGGGCCTTTCTAACTGTAGACTACAACTTATGTTAGGGTTGTCTATTGTTCCTCTTTGTTATTATTATAGTAGTGACTTACCTTTCATGCACATAAATGAAAACCGGTGTACACAAGGTGATCCCGCAGGTGTGGTTAAATCTACAATTGCCCAGGTTATTGCACATTCGTGATAGTCTGAAACATTCTCATTGGCAACCCAGACATACACAGGTGTAGTAATGGCACTGCTCTCAGTGAACTCCTTGAAGCAATCCTTCTCCTCGTCGTTTTGTAGTGTAACCAGCTTTGCATTGTCGATTTCACAACGATATGCTGCTTCTGTCCCATTCAGTTCAAAAGGATAGTACTTCCACAAACGTCCATGACATTCCTCATATTCTAATGAGGAAAAAAGAATGGGCAACATTTCAGATTTCAGGTCAATTGAAATTATGCAGGCCACATCAACTACTGAACCCATAAATACTGTGCATAATGTGGCGACTGTACTTCTGTCTATTATAACTATGCATAAATTTTGTTCACTCTATCCGTACTGGGATGTATTTGCTCTCCCAACTCCAGAGAGGAGGGTTTGAGCCCCTCACTAATTCTACAATAACTAGCCAGGACAACAGACATTTTTGCAATTAGGTTTACATTGATAAGTAAAATTTACAGCTCTAGTGGTCTGGCCCAGAGAGAGAGCTATGTACAGAATTATTGAGAGTCAAAGTCTCTGTGTACTGTGTATATGCTGAAAACACTGCTATGTAAATAGTCAAGGATGTTAATACTAGAAATATGGCCTGTATAACACTTGTGGGTTGTGGACAAAATCAAGGGACGAAAGGGACAGAGGAGGGGTAGAGAATGAGTAATAACAAAGTACTGTGAGGAAGAACTGATGTCACCCTCATTGTCCAGGCGCGTAGCCAGATGTTCATGAAGGGGGTTCTAAAACCAGCTGGGGGTCTGGGGGCGCTGTAAGCCCCCCAGCGGAGTTTAGGGCAGCGCCCCGAAAATTTTTAAAAATCAAGCATTTTTAGAGCCAAAGTGACTGCTCCTGACAAAATGTTTGCCCTAAATTTAATTTAATAATATATTTTCGTCTGTGTATGTGCGTGTGTGTGCGTGTGTGCGTGTGTGTGTGTGTGCGTGTGTGTGTGCGCGCGCGCGCGTGTGTGTGTGTGGGCGGGTGTGAGTGTGTGAGTGTGTCTGTCTGTCAGTCTGTCTGTGAGTAACGTATGCGTTCAAAAACGACTGAACCGATTCGCAGATGTGATCTCGTGCCACACATAAACAAATGTGCCGCTCATAATGTTCAGCGCATGTTTGCCAACTTTCCCAAATGTATAATGTAGGGCATGGGCGCGAATGCTGCAGCTTGCACGAAGTCTTTAGTGTGCGGAACAAAGGCGAGCTCGCCTTGAAGCAGATCGTGAAAGCACTGCACTTCAATGATCCGTGCGAAGCACGGGTAACTATGCTAGTGATACATAACTTTGAAACTGGCCATACACACGATAGGGTCACGATACGACGATAATAGTGAATACGCAACTGTATGCATGCAGCGGATTTCACACTTTCTCCGCATCCGGGCTGCGCTTGTCAATATCACGTACGTCACTAGCGCAGCTGGCAACATGACATTGTTTACATGTTTTTCCAAAACCGGGATAAATCGCTGGATTACCGGGATGGCTTCATGTGGTTCGCATGCAGGCAACTTTTTGCTGACGTCAACGGGCGGCTGTTGGGGGTACGATCGAACCCCTTGAGCCCCCCCCCCCCCCCTGGCTACGCGCCTGTTGTCACATGCATGCGCATGCCAATCCACATTTAAAACCGTTGCAGTGACAACAGAAGAACTATTTCATGGCATGGAGAAAATCATCAGTGTTGCCAATTTTTTGTCATGAGGAATATCCATAGGTGGATGTGTAATTCTGGTAGTGCCAACCTTCTTTATAGATTGAAAATCTGTATAAATCTCTGCTAAACTTTCAAAACCTTTTGCATCATTTCAGCTCAAATTTGGTAATAATTTGGCAAAACTTCTTTGGACTAAAGTCACCAGTCCATGGCCTGGAAAAATTTGACATTACAGGAAATAGCTGGCGGTACTAGTCCTCTGCGGGTGCGTTTTTGAACTCACCAATCATGATGCATCCATACTCAATGTGGGGCTATTCATAAACAAGAATCTGAAGCCATTTTATTATTTTAGCTATGGCTGCTCACCGCCATTCTGGATGTATTTTTTGTGTTTCTTTTGGTCGCACATTTATTGCAGGGCAAATTAGGGGTGAAAAATATGGTGAAAACATAGAGCTCTGAGGATGTTCTTCTTTGTACGCAAGTTGTCATCGAGGATGGCCAAGGTTTTCCCACGCTGGAGTTTTCTCCTGTTGACAACCTTGGACAAACGGATGCAGTACAAATATATATACTTTTTGTTCCTTTTTTCCAAAGGTTGAGCACATTTCAAATGGTTTGTCATGGCTCTGGTATCCATGCCATTGACGTGGGCCGTAGTGTGTGTATTGTTATAATACTCAAATTGCATGGATCTTGGTACGACATTAAATTTGACAGTGGACAACTTGAACATGTGCTGTGTGTGAGTGATTATGGTTGTTCTTCTGGTTTGCAGATCATTAAAAGACACAGTTACAGATTGGTTTAGGTAGCAGAGAGTAAATTGCTCCACACAAGACACCAAGGAACAAAGCTGTTACCTGAGGCAGGAAATTGACAGATGAAGGTTAATTGATCATTGCAATTCGCGATCGAAAATCCAAACTCATCTCCTGTTTTCCATGCCACACCACAGTCCAAAGTTAAATTTGATGTCTGATCACCATCCCAGTATTTTGAAGTTGTTGAGACACTATTTCCATTTAGCCAGACGTTGTCACCTTCCTGAACTCCACCACTGAAGCCAACCCAAATTCTCATTGGCACTACAGGGATGTAACCTATTAGGCAGTCTAGGTCCTTCTTTTTCTCTGTAACAGCTAGTTGGGCGCCCTTCACTGCACAACTGCGTTCAGCGGATGTCCAGGTTACCATGTTGTTGAAGTACATCCACCCTTTCCCGTTGCAGTCCTTATAGCCTGAGAAGAATAACATGGGAAGCAATGCCAATGAGGAAAAATAATGTTCAAAACAGAAGACTCTCAGCGCTGCAGGACCGTATTCTTCCTTGCTAAAGCTTCAGGCTTGTGTGAGCATACCTCACATTCAGTGTTGCTTTGTATCATTCCTGCCGGGCAATTTTGGGTGCAGCAGACTACGGTACACGTGAATGTTGGGCAATCAATCCACGCAAAGAAAGTGTTTTAACCACTATCTCTTCCAGATACTTTTTTTTGCTGTCACGAATCAAGGGGAGTGCATCATTATGTAACAATCCTCATTCTTCAGCGCGCACGTAAATGTCTTTGAGGATACCTTTCCAGCTGTAGAGAGGGACAGGAATGTGTCGAAAGGCTACTATATTTGCTATGGTACATGCACAAAAACGCCTATGGCAGGTAAGTGGTTAGCATAAGAAAAAGAGCGTTCGCTCAATTTCGCTGTAGATTTACGCCTTGGTCGACGTAAAGACTGGATTTCCTAAACAAAATCGGGGCAGTTTATCTCTTTTACGAAGCGCAAGATTATCTCGTAGCCCACCGCTAATCAAGATCAGCTGAAAACATTTCTTATTGTGTACAGCAGACCTGACGTTTAGTCTGTAGCCAAAGATGCACGCACTTTGAAATTAATTTTTTTTTCATTTTCCTCCTTTAGATTTACTTTACGCCACTGCATACAAAGCAACCTGCTAATAATCGACAAGTCCGTTGTTTCTGTGGCTTGTTCTATCCAAGGTGTGAGTACGGGGAAGTCTATTTTTCTTATTAACTCACCCACTGCTGAGGGTGTTGCTCCACTGATATCAGCTATGCGCAATAATGTAGAAGGTATCAACGAAAATGATTCCTACTTCAAAGGAGCCTTATTAATTTGCTGATTTCGCCTGGTAGTTTGCACCAGCTCAATACTGAATGGGGACAGATCTGTCGCGAGCATTCCTCACGACAGTAGTATCTTCGGCATATCATAAGACCAGAATTGGCGCTGTTTCTCCCAGCGATCAATTTACCTCGACGCAAGATTTTTTCCTTCAGCCTTTTGTTGTAACTGGCCTTGGTGTGGATCGACCTCTTTGTCTATTCGTGCATACCCGGCGATCATAACGTAAACACCGATCCCTCATGCGAGTTCGGCATAGACTAGCATAGACCATTACTGTTGAAGAACGCCAGTAGCCGCGCATATGGTTCACCAAACACATCGGCAGATGAAATAATAACAACAAATTAACTCGCCGCACTGGCTATGGCAGCACTTCGCATGTGGAGAAGACTATACGTACGTCAATCACTCAGCTCTGTTTACACACCGCACTTACCTTACCCTCCGCTTACCTGCCGGATAATCTGGAAGAGCTCGCTGCGAGGACACCCGGAGAAGAAGACACAGCGCGAAGATCGAGCGACTCATTTTATTGACCTCTCCCGAGGACTTCTCGTGCGCCATAGTTGTTCAGCACAGCCTGTTAGTCGCTGGTTGAACTCTGTCGGACATATCCTCAGCGCTTTTCACGCTGCATGCAAAGACATACCTCAACAGGGCGGAAGATCAATACTTCGACTTGGCTGCTCAGATGCTTGAGTGTTTCCCCGCTTTCAGGAGCTGTCCTCCACTTATCGGACCAGGATGATTGCGCCGGTTAGTTCCACTTGTCACGCTCTAAATGCTGGTGATGTCATTGTGCGTGCCGATTCGACGATAAGTACCTCACCCGAAAAGCCCCCATCGGTTAATCAGACCCCGCAGCTGACGCATTACAATGGATGAAAAATCTTGAATAGACAGCCTATACCGCGACGATTTTCTCCGGCTACTTGAATATACAGCCTACGGCTGCGATTTTCTCCGGCTACTTGAATACGGCCTATATACGGCCTACCTTGGCGATTTTCCTTCTTGATCATACCATGACATACTGCCTGTATAGGCTGTTTATTCAAGTAGGGAAACTGATCGCCGAGCAATGCAGTATATTCAAGGAATGCTGAATGGATATCCGGATATATCCAGTGTCTGCTATATATAGCTAGGGTTTCATTGATTTGATTTATACTGGTCAGAGGTGGGCTGGTACTATCTACTCAACCCGGTCACAGAGCAGAAGCTCACAAACCTACAACGTGCTCTCTGATTATATTGCTTTTTTTTTTGGATCACTGGCGCTCGCCCGTCAGGTCGAGCTGTACAGTGGAAGTCCTCCCAGACAAGTCCCCACCGGAATGATTGCGGTGACTCGTATTGTAAAACTTACAGGCGCGGGGGTTTGGATGGACAAGCACTAGCCTTCCACCCAAGGAGTTGGGCTCAAGCTGCAGCAATGCCACTTTTGGTAGTACGGGAATGGCCTGCTGCATAACTGCCAAGAGTGCTCAGGGGGATTTCCGTTTTGATATGAGACGGAGGAAACCGAAGAACCAACAGAAGCCCTCGGATAACGGCGAGGAAGAAACCGCAAGCCCTTACTAGTAATTACTACTATGGTCTACTACAAAGCAGTTTCAACTCACGAAGACAACTCACATGACGAATAGCGGCGCGGACAAGAGAATGAAAAAAGTGAAAAAGAAAATACTAGTGTAACTCAGCTTATGACATCTAGAAAGCACAGCTTCGCATGGAGCAGAGACGAAAACTGCACTGTTACACATTAATAAGATTATATTCGCTGCTGTAATAGAGAATTACGCACACGTCGACGCGTCCTGTGTGCCTTAGTAGCATTTCTGCAGCCCTTAGACTGCTCGTGCTCGCAGACCACTCCAGTCTTTAAACGCTTGCATCCCACGATCGAAGCATCGCAACAATTTCGTGCGGAGGGTTCCTTCCGGAGAAGATATTCTTGCACCAGGAGCAGGTCATCGTTTTATAGACCTCATCGTACTGCAGCGAAATTTGAATCTTTCTCCATCCTTGCTAAAAGTATATTCCCTCTTTCTTTTCGGAAGAATCTTTGCCTTGACCAGTTCGACATTAGCCTCGGCGTTCACACGGCAATTCCTGGGACATGGGTACATGTTTTTGATTTCCGGGTAGTGGGGCTGAGTTGGAACGTCGCCGGCTGAGCGGTACAAACTGCGGCTGCTTTTCACCATTGTCTTGATTGCGAACCAGACCAACAACATCTACCGATGATGGAATCAGATCATGCAAAATGCTGCTGTCTGGTTTTCACTACCAGTAATGCAAGGCACCGTGCGCTAGCGCGCTTGTTTAAGCAATACATCCATTGTCCACACGGTCTTCGAAGACCGCGCCGATTTGCTATAATTATGTCTACACTCCTCCAGTTTAGGGAGGGATGAACTTTCTACTCATTGTTCAAGCGGCTGTATCACGCTGATGCGACTTATCTAGGAGGAAGCTAGGTGTCTTATGCTGCCAATCATGCGCGTGTGTGTTTAACTTCTTCTGACTGCACACTCGAGTTTCACAATATGGAAACGGACAGATAAGGATCTAACAGCTCAAAGCGCCGGCAGATGCACATTAGAACAGCCTAGGTCATGCGGAAAATCATACGCCGCATCCAGCTAGGGCGTTAGTGGCTGAATGGCGAAGTTTAAGTCTGCTGCTGCGAACTACCTTCTCTCCTACAAATGCACCTGCTCATCTCTGCCCTTCACACATTAATCTATTGCTACACTTTCTAGTTACTATTTCCCTTCTACTTCAACTTCATTGTATCTTCATATTAAATATTACCTCCATGACGAATCTTCTATCTTCCCTCTCACTCTCTCACGCCCTCTATCTCTCTCTCCCTCTCCCTCCATCTGTAGCTCTAGCTCTCTGTCTCTCTCACCCTCCCTTCCACCTCTACATGCACTTTTTCTCCTCTCTTCTGCGCTGGCCAAAGGCCATCATCACAATAAAATGAATGAATGAATGAATGAATGAAGGTATAAACTATACAGAGATTCGTAGCTTCCAACCTCTTCTATACAATGCACAAATACTTGTAAGCTTACGCAGATCGCCGGATACAAAGTTTGTACTGGCTGTACTGTGACGCCAACATCGTAAATGCAGAGCGCTAGCACTATCGCCCACAGGCGAGACGATCACGCACTATTCTTACTTTAAGGTGGTTCCTCCCCCCCCCCCGGGGATTTCAGCGACCGGATGGAAAACGTTCTAATGTTATATATTAGTTGAAAGATCTGGGTTGATACAAGTGAAAGCTGAGAACTGCATAGTGATAACGTCTGTTGTGACCGAGATATGGGCAAAAAGGAAAATGGCAGACGAGAACTTCATTTCGTTACTGTATCTTTGATGTGCAAGATATCAGCCTAGTTTATTTTTTACTGTAGCTTTTGTGCAGGGGGGAGGGGTGTTAATTAACAAGACTGTGCTACAATTTTCCAAATTTCCGAATCAACCTTGCGAATCAAGTACTTTAATAATTTCATCATTTTTATTCTACCCTGGCTGCATTTCTTGGCTATAACTTGGGAAGGAGGTGGTAAAAACTCCTTTTTATAGTTCGGCTTTTGAGTTCAATGGTAAGAAAAGAAATCCTTTGTAGAGAAGTTGCAGTTGATAAAGTGAGAAACGGCTTAACTACGATGAGTTGAAGTTCATGAAACTCCGTTTCGAGAAACAGTGTTTAAATACCCTGCCATGCAGCCGGAGGATACAAATTCGTGTCTTCGACACAGCCATCACGTCAAAAGAGCGCCTGCATCTGCCCAGCCAAAAGCCTTACCCCAGAAGGCAAGTACACGCGTAGCCTACTAGCCATGCATACGCCATAAAGAAACCGCTGAAAAAGTGTCCGGTAGAGAGAAAGGTGCCCGGTTAAGAGACGTCCGAATGAGAGAGGTTCGTGTGTAATCTCACTTCACAATTGCAAGTTCCCTAGGCAATCACTACCATTAGCAGTCATAAGCTGATTCAGCTACTCAAGATGTAAAGTTCTAAACGACGGCAAAAGCATGTGGTTCGTGACTGGTGACGTCGTCCTGTGGTGGTCAATGCAAAGTGGCTAAAGCGTAGGAGGCCAAATCCTGAGACCCTGGTTCGATTCCCGGTCGCGGTACATCTTTTCCTGGTGTACCTATTCTGTCTTCGGCTGTTGCCAAGCTTACCAAACGATACAGGAAGGGATCCTGTTACATAAGAGCTCAAAATTCTGGGGGCGCCAAGGGCTGAAGGCTACAAAAGGCTTTGTGTCGGCATATTGTAGCTTGATTGGACAGGCAAGAAAACCGACAGCCAGACAGTATACGTTTAACTTTGAGACTCCCGCCTGCTAAAGATGGTTTGAGGGAAGTGCTTTTCTGTAAAAACTGAAAGATGGTTGCAACTTCGCTTTGGCTTTTCACCCTCTTGCAAACTTGCGTTCTGCTACACCTCTAGGAAGCTACTTTCATACTTCCTACTAAATTTGTTACATTTCCATGAATTTTCTCTCCGGCACTTATTCTCTATCTGTGTCACAATCATCGCTCTGTCTCATTCTCTCTCTCTCTCTCTCACTCTCTCTCTCTCTCTCTCTCTCTCTCTCTCTCTCTCTCTATCTATCTATCTATCTATCTATCTCATACACTCTCTCGCATATAGCTGCCCACACATTCTCCATTGTATATTGAACTACTGGTCCGTGAAAGCTTGCAGCAACGAGAAAACAATGTTGCAGAGTCAAGGCGCTCCTTTCTTAATGTTTGCGAATACATACAAGAGCATGAATATCTTGAGATGATACAGTTACTAGCTATGCTGACCCTGGGTTTACAGGCCTGGCTATATAGTTCTGTCGTCCACCCCACCCCCTTTGCTCTCTCCGGATTCGCTCCTACGGGCTTTATAAATTAATGATTAGTGGAGAGGAAAGGAAAGCACGATCCTGATTAGTGTCTGGATAGCACTAGATATGACAGCAGGCTTGTTTGGATTCTAATCTATCCCATGGCCTCTGAGAACTCTGACTGAGTTCATAGCTGCTCGCAATTGTAAACCAAGAACACATCAATCAAGGAGTCATTCCCAATTCAGACAAAACAAGATAAAGCAGGCTGCAGAACTGGAGATCATCAATGGCCACATTCTCATTTGGTTAAAAAAAAATAGCTTAAGCAATGACAGAAGCAGGCTGACTGAGAGGCATTCCCGTAGAAGAATTAAACGGGCTCCGAATACAACAAACAAAAGAAGACAGTGAAAACGTAGATGAGAAAAGCAGGCTGACCGAGAGGCACCCCAGAGAAACACTTCCTTAGAAGAAAACAAGGGGTGCTGAATACAACAAATAAAAGAGAACAGAAAAAAACGCAGACACACTGAAAGGATCAATTTGTTAACTTCCAGGAGTTTCACCGGCCAGTTCTTCAACCAGACGCATTGTCTGCAACAGAAACGACACAATAGGACAAATATTATGGAAAGGGATGTGGCAGCATAAAATTGTTTCCATAGACTGTCAGAGAGTGATTGAAAAGTTTTAATAATGTTCGTAAAAAGTTCTTTAAACAATTCGATTATGTTGTAAGGTAATTCTATATACCATATACCCGAAATATCGGTAGTGACGATGCTATGAAATGCAGTGTCCGGTGATAACCTTATGCTAATCCTCTCTAATACTAAGAACCTGCTCATTATCACAAAGATGGATGCTCCACAGCGAGAAATAAAATCATAGACTTGTGTCTGCTCATCGTATTGTCATATAGAACCTGATTAGTAGATAACAGATTATACAGGCAATACACACGTACCAATCCTCGGGCAGGGGCCGTTTCTGCTGATCCAAGGCATTGTGCTGAAAACATAACAACCCCAACCATCATTGTCAGTAAGACACCAGTGGTAGAAACCAGGGCTAACTCAGAAAAGAGGCTTTGAGCATCCATTGCTCGGCAAGTGTAGCTTACGTTGTGCTATCCCCTTGAACGGTGTAGGCCTTGCGTGGAGCGCACCGCCCGCAGTTAGAATCTTTAAAGTTACCAACTTCGCTGAGGCAAATTCTGTGTGGACAAAATTGAGAAGGAACATGGGAAGCAGCTGTAGATGTTACTCTTCGTTGTTACAGAAAACAAGACAAAGGATGACTAATCACTCAAGAGGCCAGCACAATCTACGGGCCAGATGCAGCTGAAAGCAGTTTTCGTCAACATTGCATAGTCAAGGCACTCCTCTCCTAATGTTTGTGAATGGATACAAGAACATGAGCATCTAGAAATGGCAGAAGTAGTAGCTAAGTCCTGCGCAGTGAACATTGGGTCACGTCGAGCTTAGTGGAATTTACAATTCTTGCCATGATGCCAGTTGTTTCGAACTGGCGGATTGCCCAATTCAAAGTCAGTGGTTAAGACCGTTGTGTTTGCTTGGTTAGGCACTTTGTTTGCTGGAAGTTTGAGTCCGCACTGCCTACATGCGCGGTGACATTTTTCGTTTTCATTGTGATTTGAGAATGCTCTTGAATATCAGACAAGCAAAATCACAACAATGGCGCAATAAAGACGCAGAAAATCATTAACACCGACGGACCTACAGCTCCTTGAGTGCGCACGGCATGGTTGAGCACCGTACTTGACCGCCTGGTAAGTTGTTGTCATGACAAGTGTTTTCTGAAGAAAACAAGTGTCACAGATGGATATAATCAATAACCAGGTTGTTATAGTGTGTGTGCACACATGAGAATTAGGTGTACTTGCTTGCTTGTGTGTGTGTGTGTGTGTGTGTGTGTGTGTGTGTGTGTGCGTGTGTGTGTGTGTGCGTGTGTGTGTGTGTGTGTGTGTGTGTGTGTGTGCGCGCGCGCGCGCGCGTGTGCGTGTATGTGGGCACTAGTATGTGTACCGTATGCATCCTGTGTGTTGGTATGTTCTTG
>JAOWAW010102150.1:0-15200 GCA_028565695.1 Nicola tetela
TCGGGGGGGCGCGACGCGCAATGTTGATGGGGGACGCGAGGTGCTTGGGACAGGCACGGTGTCGCGAACACCAAGGGATTGCAAAGGGACCAGCGTCCCTTTGCCGGGGGTTTCTCAAGGGGGCAGAGCCCCCTTGAGAGTCTTAATTTCACGCCCGGCGGTGCCGGGCTGGGGGGATCAGGCGGCTTTATTCGAGCCGGTGATTTGGCGCAGCAGTTCCAATTTATCGGACAGGCCGTTTTTCTCGGAGCGTTCTTCCTCGACCTGCTCGGACAGGGAGGCATGGCCCTGGGCCTTTTCTCGGGCGCTTTCCGTGCCATCGGTCGGGTTTTTCTGGGCCAGGGCGCTTTCGGCGCCGACTTTCAGGGTCAGGGCGCGTTTTTCTCCCGAGGCCAGGACCGCCGTCACCGTTACCGATCCCTCGGTTCCCGCCGGCGGTTCGCCGATCAGGGCCGAGGCCGCCGGGTCATAGCTCAGCCAGGCCGGCAGTCCCGCAAAGCCGACGATCTGCGCCGCCGCCCCTTCGGGCTGATCCTTCAGGCTCCAGCCGCTCTTTCTCTGCAGGGGATTGGTCCACTCATTGCCCTGAAGGGCGGTTTTGCGCACCAGGGCATTGCCGTGATCGATGCCATTGGCCTGCGGTCGATCCGCGTCGCCGCTCTCGCCGCTCTCGCCGCTCCGGCCGGGGGCCGAGCCTTCCTCGATGGGCTCCTCGGTGCGATTGCTCTCTTCTTCCTCGTCCGAGAACGGCGTCGGCAGGAACTCGCCCGGGGTGGGGTAGTCACTCTTTTGGAAGGAGTGATTGAGGGGCACCCGGGTCGTATCGACCACTTGGATCGCCAGGGATCCCGGAAGCGAGGCGCGCAGCGCCGTCGCCTGCTGGGCCGCCGGCGAGATCACCGCCCGCAATGCCGCCGGCACCCGCGCCGCCACCACCGGCGAGGCCGGGGCGATCAGCGAGGCTCCCGAGGTTCCCTTCCCATCGGCCGAGGCACTCGGGGCGGCCGGGGAGGTTGGCTCACTCGGGGCATCCGGGGTCAGGGAGGCGATCGGGGCCGTCAAGATATCCGGGGAAGTCAATAAGACGTCCGGGGCACTGAGAACATCCGGGGCGGCCGGGGCCGTCTCGGCCGTGCCGGCGAGGACCTGCCGCGCCCGTTCCTGGGCCCGGGCCATCACCGTCGTGCCGTCGCTGACCCGCGGCGTGATCATATCCAGGGTGACCGGCGGCGCTTCGCTCACCACCATCTCTCCCGCCGCCGCCGCCGCCGCCGGGGCGGTGCCGAACCAGTGGAAGCGAATCGTCATCGGTCCATCGGAAGCAAGGGTCTGCGTTGCCGTCTTCAGTCGGCTGTAGAGGCGCACCGTTTCCGGCAGGGAGAGTTCCATCCCTTTCGGCGTCGTCGGTTGGGTCAGAGTCACGGAGTACGGACCATCCATACCCCCCCCCAGCCCTATCTTCAGTTTCCAGCCGCCGGGCAGGGCCAGTTCCGAGCCGATCGCGTCCACCGGGTTTTCCGAAAGACCGAACGCCCGGTCGATCACCAGGAATCCCCGCAGCCCATTCAATGGATTCGTCCCGACCGGCTGATCGTAATTCAGGATATGGCCGATCGTGAACGATCCCGGGCTGCCCCGCGACACCCCGATATTCAGGACCCGGCCATACTCGCCATTCTCGAGAACCCATTGGCTCGAAAGCCCATAGCCAACCTCGGCAGGAATCAGCAAGGTCTCGGGAAGGGACGCCCCCTCGGTCGACCGATCCAGTCGGATCGACACCGGCCGGATCGTCGCGATCCTATCGATCCCCAGGATTTCCCCGCTGGGCGAGTATTGCAACTCACTGCTCACCTTCCGGATGAAGAAGTCGAGGCTTGCCGGAACTTCCGACGCTTCGGAGGTTTTGACGATCGACAATATCCTATTGGTATCGGTATTGGGATCGGTACCGATCCCAATACTCAGCCCCGATTCTTCGATCGAGGGCAGAACCTTGCCGTCCTTATTCACCAGGGCGTATTCGTTCGTACCATCGTTACCGGGGTTCAGCCCGAAGGTCTGGGGTGTGTTCAGCTCCAACTGGTCATAGCGCAGTCGCGACGCCCGACCCGGGTCCCGATCCGCGAACAGATCCGCGCTCGGCTCCGCCGTCTTCATCGCGGCTTTCTTCAATCGCAGCTCGATCTTTACCGCCTCGTGCCCATCGATCCCAAGGGTGAATCGTATGGTTCCTTCCTCGGCGACGACCCCATTCTTCGCCGTAAAGTTGACTCTATTTCTAAGCGCGAACACCTCACTCGTAATGAACAGTTCCCGGAATTTGTCCGCGTTCTCGCCGGCGATGGTCATCCGACTGGTCATCTCGTCATTCAACGGCGCCTGATTCAGCCACAGTTGGAAGCTGTCCCGGGCCAGTTGATTGTTTACCGCCGCGCCCGGGGCGTCGATGATCCCCACCTCGATGACGTGGTGCCCGTCCTCGATCACACTCGGGACGCCGAACAGTCTCTCCCGATTCCAATCCAATGGCACCGGTGCCTCCGGCTCGACCGGCGCGGCCGGCGGCTCGACCGGCGCGGCCGGCGGCTCGGCGAAGCGGAATGTGACGAAGACTTCCTTGCCGACATCCTCACCGCCCCGCTGGGCCTGGACGCCGATGGTGAACGTCGCCCCCGCCTTCTCCTCGGTCGTCCCGCTCGCGTCCGTCATGAACGGCAGTTGGGTCAAAACCCCGTCGGGCGCTATCGGCGGCACGTCCGCCGTCCCCAATCGCGAATCCGATTGCACCAATCGGATCATGTAGAGCACTCCCTCCGCCAGAGGCGCCGCCGGGAACGAGAAACTGCCATAATTCTCCTGGCTTCCCCTAATCAGATAGTGGTGCCAATACGGCCGCTCGGCCCCCTCCGGCAGCGGCAAGGACGGGTCATAGGCCGCCGGAACGATCCCAGCGCCCGCCGTCGGCGCGAATGTCGGCGCCCCCTCCGGCACTTCCTGAACCTCAACCGTGATCCGATGCTCGACCGTGCCCCCGAACTCGTCGCGAATCACCAGAGTTTCAATAAACCTTATCTCATCCAAGCTCCCGGGGTCGTCTATGATATTCCCGATCCGACGCAGGTAGTGCTTGCCGTTCTCCTTGACCACCTTGAATATCGATGGAAAAGCTGCGTTCTTGAGCTCGACCGTCGTCTCGTCCAGACCCTTCGCCGGCTTCGGAACGATCTCGATCAGATTCTTGCTCTTGGCGACATCCTCCCGGATCACATAGTTCCCGTTGCTCACACTCGCCGCGAGGACCGGATCATCACTGCTGTCCCGGATCTCCACCGTCGGCACCGCCGGCACTTCCAGGGTCACCTTCACGCTCGGATTCCAGTAATGGTGGAAATACATCCACGCGCTCTCCAGCCGCAGTAATTGCTGCAGTTTCGCCCGATCCCGATTCGGATCATCCAGATTGATCGCCTCGGTCTCCGTCATTCCCAATTCGGTGCGCAATCTCTCAACTTCGTCCTCGAAATCGCTGTGGGACTTCCACTCCGTCGGCAAGGTGCCGCCCGCGAAATACTTTGAGTCGGCCACGATTTCCGGATCCGGATTCTCCGCCGCCGCCACTAATTGATCCAGCTTCGCCTTCGTGATGCTCGGGCGTTCCAGGAACCTGTAGGATTGGCCCAGAATCTTGAAACTATCGCTTTGGGCAGCGCTGCTGCTGCCGCTGATGCTGATCTCGCCGCTGCTACGGTCCACCGAGACTTCCAGATCACCGAACGATTTCGTCGAAAATTGATCGTCCTTCGTGCCGCCCTCGATGTCATACCTCATATCCGTGACATCCGAAGGATTCGACTCAACCTGGCCGGCCAGGACTTTTCTGCTGCCGAAGTTCTGACCGCCGCCGATGAGAATCTTCAAGGAACCATCGCTCTGCTGGACGGCCTTGCCCTGGCGGACGTCCGTCCCCTGGATCATCAGATCCCCCCGAACCGTCTTCACCAGTTCCCTCGATTTCAGTCCCTTATACTTCGACACGTCGATCAGGAAGTCGAAGGTTTTCTCCTCGCCCTTGGACGACTCCATGTGCGTCCGAAAACCCTGGAGCGCCGTCTCCGAGACACCCTCCTGTTGGGCCACATTGAAAGCGTCGAGGGCCAGGCTGAAGGTGTCCAGCTTCCCTTGACTCTCGAACACCTGGTAGGTCAGCCGCACCCTGTGATACGTCTTGCCATCCCCATTGGTTCCCTTTTGATCCGCCAGCGTCCGTCCCGTGACCTTGCCCAGGCTATTCCCCGCCTTGATCGCGATCACCGATGTTTTATGCTTGACCCCATTGTCGTCGACCTCGACCGGCACCTTCGATTCCAGCCAGTCGCTTTGGGAAATGCCGGTGATCTTGACGAACGGGCTGAAGGTCGGATCATCATCGTCCTTGAAATTCACTTTCAGCAGATCCCCCTTGACCCCCTCGACGAACTGATAGGCCGGAAGAGGTGTTGTCGGGTCGTCCGTCAGGGCGACGTTGGACAGAGCGGCCCCTTTGTCGTTGTCAAAGAGCGTAGAACTCGCTGCCGCCAATTCATCGATGCGAACCTCGACATTCTGAACCACCCTCTCCCGGGTGTCGCCGATCCGGGCCACCAGTTTGAACCGGGCCGGCGTCACCGTACTGCCGTCCCCTTCCGTCACGTCGATCTCATTGACCCCCTTGGGAAACCGCAGCACCAGCCATGTTTCTTGCCTACCCGTAATCGTGATATCTTGCTCACCCGTACTCTTGAGATACAGATCGCCGATTTTCTTGCCGTCGCTGCCCATCCATTCCAGGGAACTGTCCGAGGTCGCGATCTTCCGGGTCGTCTCACCCGAGGACTTATCGCTCACTTCATAGACCAGATCATACACCACTTCCCTCGACGGCGTCTGGGCGTTCCGCGTACTCAGATACTTCTGGAGCCGAACCAGGTTAATATCACGCCCGGCCGTACTGCTCGCACCATTGCGGATGGTGAGGGTGAGGGGGACGGCCCCGACACTGCTCCCCACACTGTCCATCGGCAATCCCGGCTCGAAACGATTCGTCACCGTGTAGAGATCGCTGGTCGCCGAATCGTTCCGCCGGACTTCTGTGTCAATAGTGCCCTCGGATACCGGCAGTGTCGCCCCGACCCTCTCGTAGAAGGCCACATCCACCCGCCGGACTTCCGACTGCGTCCCATAGCGGTCGACGAAGGCAATCCCCACCCCATAGCGCTTGCCGGCATAGGCGCCGGTGGCATCGGCAGCGATGTCGGCGGCATCGGAGTCCGGGCCCACGCCTCGCTTGATCACCCACGCGCCATTCTCGCCATTCTCGTCAGTCTCGAATGCCACGTGGAACAGTCGGTTGAAAACCGCCAGGGCTTCAGCGTTGGTCAAGTCCTCGCCGTGCCATTTCCCTTGCGACTCCCCCTTGCCAAGGGCGACCACGATCGGCCGCACGAAGGTTCCCAGGAAGGCATCCCCCGCGGCTTGATCGACCGAGAGGGTCGCCAGAACCTTCCCGACCGGAACCTTCGGATCCAGATAGAACACCGGCTTGTACGTCGACAGGGCCGCCTCCCGGTTGGCGACGGCGACCGACCGATCGTCACTCTCGTAATACCTCTCCCACAGCGGCCCGGTTTGACCACCGCGGGTATCCCCCTGGGGACTGGCGACCGCCGTCACCGCCGGGCGGGCACGAAAACTGACTTCGATATGCGTTTCCGCCGTCTCGTCGCCGCGATAGACCGCCTTGACTCGGAACACCCTCGTGTCCCTCGACACCGCGTCGCCGGTCAGCACCATATTGCCGTCGCCGTCGACCGTCAGGGTCACCCCGGCGATGGTCGCGGTGTTGTCCTGGCTTTTATCTGTGTCGCCCGTGACGATATACCCCATCGGAATCGGTTCCTCCCCCGACCCGAGAAGCTGTTTGGCATACACTCGGCCGAGTTGGCGAACATTCTTGGTGCCCACGAACTCGCCCATGCGCGCAATGATAAGATCATGGGGAACCCTCGGCAGGGTCTCTTCAGCAGGCACAAACGCCCCCTCGACATGCCCCGATGCGAACTCGGCCGGGGCATTCGTGGCCGCCACCCAGCCCAGATTGCCATGGGCCGGCTCGTGCACATCGATATGGACTTCCTTCTGAACACTGTCGCCAAAGGAGTCCGTCACCACGATCCGTCCCCGATAGGCCAGGGTGTCCGACTGTCCCGCCGTCCCCGGATGATTCGCCGCCGGATAGAGATCCGCCCCCGGGCGGCGATGCAGGTAATATTTCAGCGTCACCGTCCCGTCCTCGCCGGTCACTGACACCTCTTTGATCTCGAAGTGCTTCCAGAACCACCACTGCCGGTATTTCAACTGCTCGGCCGACGCCGTCTTGATATCCCCCGCCGCCAAATCGTCGATCCCCAGATTCGAATCCGTCACCCGCGGGAACGGATTGAAAATCTCCACCGTCGGACCCGAGGCCGAGATCGAGATCTCCGCAATCCGATAATCCGTCTGCGTCGGCGAGGCCGGATTCGCCGGTGCCGCCGCGTTCTTGAGAATCTGGAACGCCGTCGCCGACGTCTCGCCGTTCCTCGTCGACGCCGTCGCGGAGTCCCCCGAGTCCAGCCCGGCCCCCAAGGTCATCCCGGTGAATTCCGGCGGGGTGTTCTTCGAGAACGCCAATTGCCGGGTTCGAATGGCTTTATCGAACGCCGCCTTCGCTTTCAGGTATTCCTTCTTCTTCTCGTTCTCCTCCAGCGCCTCGGCCTTGATCACTTTCTCCAAGGCCGTGATCGTCGCACCCAAATTCGTCGTTCCCTCACCGGCCGTGCCTTGCTTGATCACCTTCAGTTTCGGATGGTCATTCTCATAGGCCAGAACCAGGGCGATATTCGCCTTGCGCGTCGTTAACGCCGCCGCCGAAGTGTCCGGCGACGAGTCCGTCGTCGTCGCCCCGTAACCCGTCTTTAATTGCGCCAGGGTCTGACCGTAATTGTCCGAGCCTTCCTGATCGATCACCGCCTGCAGATTCCTAATCAGCTCCCCCAGCCGCGCGTCTTTGGCGTCAATCAATTGCTGACCCTTCAGTTTGCTGCCATTGGTGATTGTGTCGGACTCATAGAGATCGAAGAGGGAGGTTTCATACGAACCCTCCTTCTCGATTACCTCCTGGATCTTCCCGATGGCCGCGGTTAATTCCGCCACCGACGCATCCGTCAGCTGCTCCGCCGTCTGCAGGCCGCCAACAAAGGGTGAATAATCGCTCTTTAATTGCGCCAGTGTTGAATTGTAATTGCCCTCGCCCGAGCCTTGCTTCGTGATCACCGCGTCGATCTTGCCTATCAAGTCGGCCATCGCCGTGTCATCCATTCCGGTCAAATCCGCCGTGCCGCCGTCCTTCCGATAGTCCGCCTTCAACTGCCCCAGAGTCTTATCGTAATTGCCCTCGCCCGAGCCTTGCTTCGTGATCACCGGGTCGATCTTGCCTATCAAGTCGGCCATCGCACCGTCATCCATTCCGGTCAAAGCCGCCGTGCCGCCGGCCTCCCGATAGTCCGCCTTCAACTGCCCCAGAGTCTGACCGTAATTGCCCGGGCCCGTGCCTTGCTTCGTGATCACCGTTTCGATCTTGTCTATCAAGCCGGCCATCGCACCGTCATCCATTCCGGTCAAATCCGCCGTGCCGCCGGCGGTGCGATAATCCTCCTTCAACTGCCCCAGAGTCTGACCGTAATTGCCCGGGTCCGTGCCTTGCTTGGTGAGAATCGCCTGCAGCTTGTCCGCCTCGGCTTTAACCGTCTCCTCAACCTTGTCGGTCGGGTCATTCCCCGCCTCTATCAGCTCCGCCCGCCACGTCGCCAGAGTCCTCTGCGTCGACGACCCATCCGGCTGGGTGACGGTCTCATCCGTGATAATCTGGTCGAGCTTGTCGATCATCGTCGTCCGATCCGCCGCGCTCACACTCAGAATATCGCGGGCCGTGCCGCCGTTCGTCCTATACTCCGTCACCAGATCCGCGACGCTCTTGCCCTGGGATCGGGCCTGGATCGCGGTCTTGAGGGCCGTAAGCTTCCCCTTGATCGTATCCAATTCCTCCAAGGCGGTCGTCCACTGCGTATCATTGCTGTAGCTGGCGTTCAGTTTCGCCGCCACCCCAATGCGCGCCGAGGCGTCGATCGCCGCCAGGTATTCCCCCTTCATCGCTTTGAGGGACTTCGTCGTTTCCGTGGTCGAGATCGCCTTCAGTTGGGTCAGCCTATCCCGCAGCTGCGTCAGGGTTTGATCGGCGGGAAGGTCGCCAGCGCCCGTCCTCAATGTCGTCAGGGTCGGGAACGAGGCCGCCGTGAATTGACCCATATCCCTCGCCAAGGTCGTCTGGGCCGTCGTCACCGCCTCGAGAGCCGTCACCAAAGTCCCCATCTCGGTGTCGGTGTTGCTCGTCAAGGTCGTCTCCAACCTGGTTTTCGCCGCCCCCGTCAATCCCAATTGAGTGCTGTAATCCGACTTTAATTGCGCCAGGGTCCGATCGTAATTGTCCTCGCCCGTGCCCTCCTTGTCGATCACTGCCTTAATCGCCTTCAGTTCCCCCAGCTCCTTGCCGCGCTTATCGAGATGGGTTTTCAGACTCTCGAGATGCCCATGGATGGCGGCACTGTACGCCGCCGGAAAATGCGTGCCGCCCAGGGTTTGATAGAGCGTTTTCGCCTCCGCCAGGGTGCCGCCGCCATCTGCCTCCGCCTTCGTCACCGCCTTGACCGCGGTCAGCAGGGTCTTCAGCGTCGTCGTCGTCAGCGGCGCCGGCGTCTGCGCCGTCGGCGTCGTCGGCGGTTCCGAGGAAATATTCCCCTGAGTCCCGCCGGCCGCCGCATACGCCTCCTGCCACGTCTTCGTCGCCGCGTTATTGTCCGTCGCCGCCGCCCGATCCGCCAGAATCCTCTCGATCGCCGCCATCTTCTTCAGCAGCGCTATCGCCGTATCGATCCGCGCCGATTGCGTGTCCCTATCCGCCTGGACCTGCCCCGTGAGTTTTGTCGTGTCCTCCACGATCGTCTTGAGTTTCTCCAGCACCTCCACCGCCGTCAGATACTTCTTCGCCTCGATCGAAAACCCCCCCTGCTTGTCCGTCAGCTCCGCCTCCGACGGCTTGACTTTGTAGTCCCCGAACCCGGTGGCACTGTCATCGAGCGTTCCCCCAGGGAGGAGACTGGCATCGATCCTTTGCTTAACCACCACCCCGATATCCAGCGCAAATCTCATCCATATCGCCGTCTGCCGTTCCGTACTGTAGTCAGCAGCGAGTTTCTTGAGATCGACCAGTTTAAAACCGAAGAACCTCCGGGGTACGAATTCCCCCGTGATCGCCATGTTCGCTCCACCCCCGTGGGGATTGAGCATCGTCGCCTTCAGCGACGTCATTTTCCCATTCAGTTCCTGCGCCGTGCTCGAGGTCGTCAGACCCTCTATCTTCAGCGAACTGTCCTGAGCCAGTCCACTGTCCGTCGCCAGCGCGTCGTTGATCCCCGTCAGGGCCTCGAGAATCTTCTGCACCGCCGCCACATCCAGATCCGCCGCATCCGGGTTGAGTTTCGCCGCCGTGTAAAGGGGCAGCAGCGTCTCGATCGTACTGCCCACCGTGACTTTGCGGTTTAATTCTTCCCTCAGCCCCGGCGCGCTCAGATCCTTGCCATCCGCCCAGCTCAGGGCGGTATAAATCCCAGTCAATGAAGTGATCGTCGCCGCCAGATTCGAATACTGGCTCCCCACGTTCGTCGTCTCGGCGAGACTCGCGTCCGCGTAGAGTTTCTTCAGCGTCTTAATCTTCTTCGCCAATTCGACAAGCGTCGCCGGATTCGCCCCATCGCCCAATCCCGCCGCCGTATACAGCGGCTCTAACGTCTTGATCGCGACCGCCCGCTCCAGCGTCGCCAATTCGGTGGCTATCGCCGCGTTCGTCCCGGTCGTCTCCGACGCCGAACCGTCCGCCTCGGTCAATCCCGCCAGCCGATACTTCTCCTTCAAGTCCCGAATCCGGCCCATCAAGGTTTCCAGATTCTCGACGTCCGCCGCCCGGGTCGTGGTCGGCAGCGACAGCCCCGTATAGGCATTCAGTCTTGTTCGGATCGCCTCCAGCGTCGTCTTCAAATCCGTCGCAGAGCTCCCCTCGGTAAGCCCCGCCTCCGCATACAATTCCTCCAGAGCCAAAAAGGCCGCCAACTGCGCCTTTTTCGCCAGCTTGATTCTCAGATCCGCCTCCGTCGTCGTCTCGTCCACATCCGCGGTTTTGTAGAGCGTTTTGAGAGCCTTGATCTTCTCGACCAAGGCCTTGACGCCGGCCGGGTTGACATCGGTGACAACGTCGTTCTCACCCGTCACAGTCTCGCTCAAACTCGCCTTATCGTAGAGATCTTTGAGAACCTTGATCTTCTCGACCAAGGCCTTGACGCCGGCCGGGTCGACATCGGTGACAACGTCGTTCTCACCCGTCACTGTCTCGCTCAAACTCGCCTTATTGTAGAGATCTTTGAGAACCTTGATCTTCTCGACCAAGGTCTTGACGGCGGCCGGGTTGACACCGGTGACAACGTCGTCCTCACCCGTCACAGTCTCCCTCAAACTCGCCTTATTGTAGAGATCTTTGAGAACCTTGATCTTCTCGACCAAGGTCTTGACGGCGGCCGGGTTGACACCGGTGACAACGTCGTCCTCACCCGTCACAGTCTCCCTCAAACTCGCCTTATTGTAGAGATCTTTGAGAACCTTGATCTTCTCCAGATTCGCCTTCACCGCCACCGCGTCGCCGCCCTCGTTCAATTCCGCCGCCGCGTATTTCCCATACAGGTCGATAATCTTGTCGATCAGCGCGCTGACCTCCCCCGCTATCGCCGATCCCGGCAGTTTCGCCGTGCCCCGCAGGATCTTCATCGTATCCGCGTGGCCCTTTACCGTCTTCGCGTTCTCGCTCTCGCCCAGATTCGCCGCGGTGCGATAGCCCGCCATCGCATCCTCGACCCTATCGTCAGCGCCGAGGCTCAGAGCCGTGCGCGCCTGGGATATCTTATCATCCAAGGCCTCGACCGTCTCCGTCGGCAAGGCAATCTCCTGGTCCGTCAGATACTTCTGCGCCGCGTCCCGCTTCGCCTTCAGGGACGTGGCCCCGAACGTGGTGACTTCCACCTGAACCTGCACCGCCGTGGTGCTCAAGGCCGACCCGGTCACATGCAGGGCCCCGGTCACCCGGTGCAGCCAGACCGTGTTCGCCCCATTATTCACCGTCTTCTTGCTCCAATTCGGGTCTTGCGAGATGGTATTATTCGCATCAACCAGCGCGAACTGCAGGCCACTCGCGTCCGGCGGATTCACCTTCATATCCCCCATGTGATTGTCATCGTTCGGCTGATTGCCGAGCTGCAGCGAGCCGCTGGTGATCGTCCCCTGCAAGGTGCTGCCCTCCAGTCCCTTGCGACCGTGGGCCTCACTCGCCTTGAAACTCAGGGCGTCGGCTCCCGCCGCCAGCCCCTTGAACGCCGGCCGCGATACCGCCAGCTCGATATTGACCACCTTATTGACCACCTTATTGACCCCCTCCCCGTCCGAGGATGTCATCTCGAAGCGATGAGTCCGGGGCGTGCCACCCACCGCCGCCACCGCGTCCATCGCCACCCCGTCCTTCAGCTTTATCTCGACGATCGTCGACCGACCCGACCCTTGAAACGACGTTTCCTGAACGATCTCGAAGGGATTCGAGGCGTTTTCCGCGCCCGGCTGACCCGCCTGAGGAGTGAAACCATTGTAGTTCGGTTGGGTATTCTCCCCCAGATCATCCTCCCGAATCACCAGCCGCAGGATTTTCTGATTGGCGTAATTGGCCACCGTCGTCCCCGATTTCGAGGATAATTTGACCTCGACCCGAATCGTGCCGATCTTCGTCCCATCGCCCACCGGTGCCGGCGCCGTCCCCTCGACCAGATTCACCAGAACACCCCGGGTCAACGGCACCACCGCATACCCTTCCTCTTCGTCGATCCCCACCGTGATGTCGTGGGTTACCTCACCGCCGCCGACGACATTCTTCGTCGTCGCCGCCACCTGAAACTCGACCTTCCCCCACAATCCGCTGCCGTCCTTGCCGATCGAGCGCAGATTCCGATCCCCATCGTCCTCATACGCCCCGGCCAGCATGATCATCACCAGTTCATAGACGGCCACATCCACCGGATTCGCCGCCGCTTTCTTCCGCAATTCAAACCGGGCGATCGTCGCCGGTTGATACAAGCCATCATTGCCGCGCACCTCCGGGTGCTCCCACCGGTATTGATTGCCCGGCGGTGTGTGGAAACTATCCCCTTGCTTGACCCTCAATACATACGTGGTATCCGCCGCCCCCCGATCCCCGTTCGCGTGCCCCGACGCTTTGAACGTCGCCACCACGACCTCTCCATTCGCCGCGGCCGGCAGCGCGCCCTGCTCCAGCTTTACCTCCGCCGGAATGTCGACCGCCCTACCATCGGCCGTCCTACCCTCGGCCTTCAAAGACCCCAAAGGCTTGCCAACCTCGACCTGGATCGCAACCGGATCCGACACTTCGCCAAACCCATTCTCCAGGACGAGGTTCAGGCTGATCGAGGAGGCCGCCGAATTATAGTTCAGGGAGTCCTCCGTCACCAGATACCATTTTTTGACGTCATCCACCGTCGTCGAGGAGAAGGTGAACCCGCCCGTCCGATCGGTGATCGTCTCATCCGACCGGCGAAACTTCGGCTTCATCCCCGCCGGCACGTCGGTGATTTCGACAACCTTTTTCCCGCTCGCGATCCCCGAGGGCAGGTGCAGCGTGCCATCCGTCATTCCGAGGTTGGCCGCACTGTCGGGGACATCGGCCGGCTCGAACGTATCGAATCCAACAACCCCGGTCGGCTTCTGATCCCGAACCACATAGACATAGACGTAGGACGACTCTCTGCCCGGCTTCGTCACCCGAATCCGGTACAATACCCCCTCGCCGCTCGTCGCCAGCGCAGTTTTCAGCGTCACTGCGCCCCCCACGACTGAACGGAAATCCCCCGATCCGTCCGCCCAGTTCGATGATTCAGTGATCGAATCGAGAGTCTCCAGGGACTCCCCGCTGTACTTCTCGATCACCATCGATACCCCGGAAAGCAACCCGCCTACATCGCTCGACGACGCAACACCATAGAACCCCAGACCAGTGGTCGACCCACCGACCTGATGGCTGTGCAGGGCATCCCCGGACGAGGCGAAACTCGAACTCGCTACCAGGTCCCGCAGTCCCGCCGGCAGATCCAGCCCCTCGTCGATTCTTTGATTCGTGTCCGCCGACGTCCATACCTTCGTCACCAGCTTCGCCGCCGACACCGAAGACTCCGACGGTGCCTTATGAGTCAAGGCACCCAGATAGGGACTCTCGACCTGAATGCTGAAGGCATGGGTGACGCTCTCGCCACTCTCGTCGGTCAGGCGGATCGATCCCGAAAGCGTCCGCGCCCCCGGCGATCGATCCGTCGGATCGAACAGAGACACCGGCTGATCCCCCACCTGCTTGCGGGTCAGCGTCACCTCCCCATTGCTGGGGGTGCCGATCTCGAACAGATCGGAAATATCCCGAGTATTGTCCGGATCATCCACCAGAATCGCCAACTGAACCGAGTCACCGACATCGGCGTTGGCGTTGGCATCGGGAAGCCGAAGGGTCACCGTCGTCAGATCGGCATCATACGATTCCCGACCCGCCCCATAAACCGGCACCGGCGCCGCCGGCAACTGGTTCCGATGCACCGTGATGTCTCGCTGGAGCGAACGGCCGGTCTTGTCCGAGATAGCCATCTCCACACCATGGTGGAGGGAGGAGGCCGAATTGTAATTCGTCAAGCTGACAACGCCGGTCTTCTTGTTGTAATGCCACGTCTCTTCGGAAGCTGTCGGAGTAAGCTTCACCGTCAGATCCCCCAACGCGACCCCGGAATTGGGCGTGATCTTCCCCAGGGCAACCTCGCCGGACGGCACGTTCGAGTGCAGCAGGTATGTATATATGATGAGCGTGCGACCGTTATCGTACTCATTCGAGATTCCGCCCTTCGGCGTCTCCCCGGGCACAGCCCCGAGGGTCACCGACGTCAGCGGGGTCAGGGGCTTGAGGTCGAAGATGACCGACTGAGTCTCCTGATTCTTCCCGGTCAGAGTCATCCGAACCTTCTTCGCCGTGAAGTCCACCGTGGTATCGAGGGCCTTGCGCACCACCTTGTCGTTCTCGAACGCCCAGCCGCTTACCTCGTCCCCGCTGTCCGCATCCGTAAAGGCCGCACTCAGAACCACGTTGGGCACATTCGCCTCGATCTCCGCCAGCTCCACATCCTTGGTCGTTCCCTGCCCCGGCGCGACGAAGCCAAAACGATACGTCCCTTGGGAATCATCCCCCAGCAGCTTGAACTCCGACCCGGCCACCTCCTCCGCCGTCACCGTCGTCAGCCCCGAATACTGGCCAACCAAAATCTTCGCCGTCACATCCTGATTCGTACTGTCATAGTCGCTCAGAGTAACCGTCAGGGTTTGTTCCGCGAACGAGGCCGCGTCGAAATTCTTCAGGAAAATCTCGATCTTCCCATTCGCGATCCTCCAGTCCCAATTATTATTGTCCGCCGCGTGGGTGCTCGAGAAGGTCACATCCTTGACATCCCCCACCGAGAAACCCGCACTGCCGCTCGGCGTGATCTTCGCCAGCTCCAGGACATCGCCCGTCGGCGCCACGAACAGATACTCATAATCAATCCCGGTCCCGGGCGTCAGAGCCTGCACATGATCCCCGGCCACTTCCACAACCCTGGCGCTCAGCGCCTTCATCGGCCGGATGTATACCGTCACCTCCACCCCGTCATTCTCCCCGGTGTCCTTCGCGTCCTTCACCCGGAAAGTGATGGTGCGAGCGTCTGTATGAAGATCGCCCGAGCCCTTCAGCACCCCTTGAGAATCGACACTCCAGCCGGAGGGCAGGCCGGTGATCGTCACATCCCGCCAGTCGATCCCGTCATTGGCCGCCAGTTGGGCCAGAACGGAATTCGCGGCCGCGCTGTCGTCACCTTTATAGATGATGTAATTCCCCACTTCCCCCTGGGGCCCCTTCGCCTTCTTGAAGGGAACATCGCCACTCGCCTGGGAGA
>JAOWAW010102161.1:0-15199 GCA_028565695.1 Nicola tetela
TCGTAAGTTTGCTCATTTTTGGCAAGGACCGTTCGTTGTCGAGGAGAAGATCTCAGACGTCAACTATCGAGTTCGGGACACCGTCCCGCCATTCAGGTCGATAATAATTATTGTTCACGTCAATCGCCTAAAGAAGTGCTATCGACGGTTTGATCGTTTGCAGACTGTCTCTGACGTCGAGCCTGCAGCAGACGCATCGCACCGATATTCGTTTGAGGACGCGACCGCGAGACGTCGAGCACCTGATGCAACGGACCTGCTGTACGACGCTGAGAACGGCGCCCATAAGACCTGGGATGTTAGAAGTTCACGTCGATCCCCCGCAGCCGCCTGAGCCACCACCTCAACCGCAGCGGCGAGCACGTAACTGTGGACCTCCTGCACGTTTTGCCGATTATTATTTTGATTAGATGCATTTTAGTTTTTCCTTATTTTTCATTTGCGTATGACTCAGGCATGCGGATATGTTTTCTGGAAGAAGGGGGTGATGTCAGATCAGATGGGCTAGACTGTAACTAAGTTTATCTCTTACGTTATTTGTGAACTCTTACGTTATTTATTATACTTTGCAATTGGACCCTTGTGTCGGTACTATGATATTTTGTTTCGTATTGGCTTGTGAGCGAGAGAGAGAGAGTACAAGAAAGAAAGGAGAGAAGACTGTTTTTTTTCCCAGCTCGTATTCGAGTGTGGCTTGCTGGGCTCCACCAGGGGACAAGTACAAAAACCTGATTCATCCCCCCGCAGGGTTGAACCCCACGCGACACCTCGTATTCATCTCCATCGCACTAGTACGGTTTTGGCGATGTCTCTTAAACTGGACGGATTTTTAAAGCCCTATCGCGGGAAAGGCGATGATTTGTGGGCCTTCTGGTCGAGGTTTCTCGTTCTGTGTTCTGTAAATAAATGGTCTGACGATGCCAGAAAGATGGCCTATTTGCCGTTGTTGCTGAATAAGGAAGCGTACCTTGTGTACGATGCGTTAACGGACAGACAAAAACAAGTGCCAAGCGAGGTAAAAGCGCCCTGGAAAAGGCGTTCGCTCCGTCTCCTGCTGAAGCGTACAAAAATTTTGTTGGACGGAGCTTGCGACGTGGTGAGTCGGTAGATGCCTACGTTGCTGATTTGAAACGGTTGCTGAAACTATCAGGCCATCCAATTGCATCAGATGATAAGGACCCAATGCTCCTTGAGCAATTTATTTGCGGTCTACCGCGAGAATTTGCTCGTGAGGTGTGCATTCAGTGTGCCACTACTTCCTCACCATTTCTGAGGTCGTTAATTGTGTCCGGGCCATGGCTGTCGCTGCAGAAATCGACTCTCACGGTCGTCCGTCCCAGGTGTTGGCTGTCGGTGTCTCCAAAACTCGTTCTGTTGTCTGTTTTGGCTGCTCTGAGGTTGGACACATCAAAACATTTTGTCCTCCCCGTGGATCCAGGCGGAGTTCTGCTCACGCTGCTAGCGGACCTCAGGATGGCGGTGCGGAAAGGTCGGACATTCGCTGTTTTTTGTGCAAACAACGTGGACACATCAAGCGCGATTGTCCGAGGCGCCTTCAGTCAGAAAACGTGGCGGCTGTCGGATTGGACGTGCAGTGCGCAGAGGAGTCTTCATCTTCGGATTCTAGAATTGTGTCTGTGGCAAAAACCGATGTGTGCATCCCTTTGCCATCCGACCATTCATCAGAGTTTGTGCGGTTTCCAGTCCGAGTTTCAGCAGATAGTGGTGGTGACGTTGATGGCCAAACGTGTGAAGTTGCAGCGGTTTTCTTTTGACGATTGTATAGCGCGTATGTTGTGGGGCAAGAGTTGTTAATCTGTTGCAACGTAAACACTGAAAAAAGTTATTTACAGGTTGTCTAAATGTCAACAGTGGTGGTCAGCTTTGCTTTTGAGCAAAGTCAGTTTTCTGCTGGCATTAATGTGTAAGGGATCAGCATTTACAAAGGTGAAGGATGGTTTTCCTTGTTCCTAAAACTGGCATAAATACTGTTTGTGTATTAGGATAGCAATTCATTGCTGCATACAGCAACAATGAAAGGCTTTGTGGGCATTGTAAGACTCCTACTTGAACTTGGTGCTGATGTGAACAGAACTAACAAGGTAGGGACTAAATCTTCAGAGTGTGAAGACTTTACATTTATCTGTCATCAGCAATAGGGTAGTGGTCAAGACAACAATCTTGGGGTTAATTCTAATTAGAAAGCTAACTGTTTAATCGCTGTATCTGGCACTGCTATGCTGCTTTCTGGTCTGAAGTGTAGCTGTGAGAATTGGGGAGGCTTTAGCGTTTTCTGTTCATTCGCCTGGCAACCTGGGTCAGCAAAGTCTGTACAAATGAGATAGTGTTAGGGAGGAACAGTAGCTAATTTTTCATCTGTTCTGTTGTCATCTCTTCTAATTGATGCAGAGTCTTGAGACAGTTTCGCATTTGGCATCACAAACAGAGAACTATATTGCCATAGCGGAGCTGTTATTGGAGCATGGTGCCATGATAAATGTCACTGACCAGGTTGAGTATAAATAAAGTGTACTAATAAACTTTTATGATAATTCTTCCTGACAGAGTGTAGATGGTTGGTAGTAAGTACAAACCAGCTAGCTGAAAGATTTAAATCTTAATTACAAAAGTTTCTCTGCATTGAACTGCACCAGAAGACACAGACAATTTGTGAGTGAGCATCACTGACAGAAGTAATAAAAATGCCTCACTTCATTTACTTTCAGTTTTAGATTTTCTAGTCACTAATCCTTATGCTCCTGGAAGAGTTGTAGTGTTCTAGGGCAGTGATACTGCTGACACATGTGGAGCATACCAGTTACAAAGTATGTTGCCATTGTGTAGAGACAGGGACACAGAGATTGAAAAGTGTAGTGCTGATAATTAATTGTATATTTCACTCCCTGTGTTTTGTGAACAGCTCAACAGAACGCCACTTCATTTCGCTGTGAGGGACTATTGGACGTTGAAGAGGGACGAAATGGCTCTTGTGGCTGTGATTAAACTGTTTCTCCACCATAAAGCAGACCCTACAACAAGTGATATTGTGAGTAGTTTCCCCTGTGCTGCAGCTGTTTTGCCATCACATGCAGTGCTTCATAAAAAGTGCTCATAGCAACTTCAAATCTAAGTGCTCCTGACAGTTAAGGCATGCTTGCAGCCATGGATTCAACATTGGGATTCGGTTTGCTGAATACTGCTGGTGCACAGTTTTAAGTTTCGGCATAATTGTAGGATACTGAGGGGATTCAAAACAGTCATTTATCTTCATTCTTGGAACTTCTGAGAAGTCGCTGCGTGAAGAACAGTTGATTAATCATGTTTTTGACTAGTGTACTAGCTGAATAGGATCCTTGACTGGATGGAGGTGCAACCATGACTAGGGAAGGACTCAACAAATGATCACTTTCCCATGGAGTCAGATAGATGGTTAGAACTGGACATATCCACTGCTCACCACACTTTTTTTGATCACTCGTTGGTTAGGTTGAGTGGTGCTGTGGAAGTCCTCCCAGACCAGCCCCCACCATTGCGGTGACATTATAGGCGGAGGGATTTGTATGGACAACCATAACCCATCCCACCCAAGCAGCCGGGCTCACCCCGCAGCAATGCCAAGTTTAGCGGTAGGGGAATAACCTGCGTAACTGCTTAGAGTGTTCAGGGTAATTTCTTCTTTTTTAATTTCAGAGGGAGGAAACCGGAGAACCCAGAGGAAACCCTTGGATATGGGCAAGGAAGAAACCGCAAACCTTTCTGTGTGGCCCATGTTTGATTTGAACCCAGTACCCACAGAGGTCAGAGTCAGATGCTTTAAAGTGGCAGTTTCACGATATTTGGTGACTTTTTGTATAAAGAAAAAAAATGGCGCCTATTATACACCTATGCAACCTTGGAAGCTGAAGCTAGGCTGTGCAAGGCCACACAGCATTCGAGCACATACTTGTAGAATACGCAAAGGCTAGTATACTAGTATGCATGTAGTATGCGCACGTATGTACTACATGCAGGTGCAGCACAGTGCTGATCTGGCAAACAAGACAGCTGCAGATGCCATTTTAATTTTCCCCGCTCTTTGAAATGGCGGCAACATACAGTAGCATATGGTGGATATTGTAACACTGCCGCTTAAACGCATCTGCCAACCCGACATCCCAGAACACCTGATAATGCCAGTACTTGATAAGCCACAAATGCAGCATCATTGTTTAGTATTTCAAAATCACAATCTGATCCGGCAGACTGCGTGGAGGCCATGCATTATAGCAGCCCCAGCCAAAGTGTGCGCAAATAGCATGCAACATGATAGAGGCCACGGGCACAGGGTACCTGCGTACATGTAACATTGTCGGAGTCAATAACGGCCACGGCCTAGGAACGTGAAACATGATCTGTCCAGTACTGAGTGCTGTTTTGCGTATCAGGTGGCCACAAACAATGATGTCCTGAAACTCTGATACTTCTACTCGCAAAGTATGGTATGACTCCGTCTGTTCACCCAGGGCTGAGGTGATGAAGTTTCAGTTTCTATTTCCTTCTTGGTTTCATCTAAATTCTAGCTGCCAGCATCCTACAGCACAAAATAGCTATGCTTGAAAGACCTGATAGCTCTAACTAACAGAATGTATGAGTTGTTTGTACCACGTCCAGTTGGGGTGAATACATAGTGTCTGCGTGCCCATATTCTAGATTGTAGGTGTTAGGAAATCAAATGTATAACCAAATGTGCAGCTGATTATGTGGAATGACAATTTTTTATTATTTTGAAGTACATTTTTTGGCTTTCTTGCATCAGGAATGGCCCTGAAAATCCCCCTGGGAGTTGTCCAACAGAGAACCTTAGACATAGTCAAAGCCTAATAGCCATACAATATGCAGATTGCCATTGGCAGTAGCTCAAAAACGGCTGATCTCAGCACTTCATCAGGGTTGACTTCTTGGCAGTTTTGTGAAAAACTGAAGCAAGAAAACAAAACAGTGCTTTGGCCAAGCTATCAAGGGATCATCATTGGTGGAAATATCTGGTTGGATGTTGGTGGGCTGTGTAATTGCTGAGGAGCTATGGATCATGAGAGTGGACTGACAACCCTAGTATACTATAGCACAGGCAAGCAGAGTGTGTAGTGGCAATCTTGCAGCAGTTCAAACAGGGGTATACACCCACAATCCTGTTTTAGCCATCTGTCAATCAATTTACCATTTTTTTTATAATTTGAAAGAGCTTGGCAAAAGCAGTTATTTGCCGAACTTGAAACACATTTTCTACCACAGGAAGTCTGGATAAATTGCTTAAACCATAAAATATGCTCTATGTTATCACCCAAATGCCATAATTTGGTGATGAAATGACACTGGCAGTAATTGCATTAAGAGCTTATCTCCAAAAGGTGGCATTGGGTTGGTGTTTTTTCTTCTGTTGTTGTGTAACAGTAACAAAAAAAAAACAGTGGCAATTTAACTATGCTCAGTAACTTTAATCCCTTGTGCTGTTTGAATGACAGCAAATCTTAAAATTGCTAAGAAACTGTTTTGGACAAAGGCTGAAGAAGGTGCAGACCAAGTTTCATTGCGATATCTCATTTGCAGTCCAAGAAACAACTCTCAGAAGGTTGTCATAAGTGCGGCTTTTCTTTCTCTCATCGACAAAACTATTAACTTCCTGCAATTTCAGGCAGTGCCCCATAGCCACAATAATATGTCCTTATCATCTCTCATGACTAATATACCATTGTGTATGGTGTAGAGAAGCTGCATGAGTAGCACCTTGGCCTGACTATGTATCTATCTATATAATGTATATACTTGGTTGAGATAACCCCTCGCTGTGAATGGGTCTTCACCTGACAGTGACGAGCCGTTGAATAGTCCATCAACAACCTCCAATAGCAGACCCACTACGTGACAACACACATGCGTAGGGGTTGCACGTCTGCTTGACACACACTGTTGAGGGCAGCTCACATCAGTCACAGATGCTTGCCATCACCTACATCAGACCAGAACATCTGTGTCCTCATTTATCAGACCACGCGCAATGAAGTACACCTAGAAATTAGCTATTGTGGGGCTGAAGCTCTGGACTGAGCACTACAACCACTACTTGCCAGACTGATCTCCAGCTCACTGTTGCCTCAGCAGCCTGTGATGGACTCTGGCAAGATGATCCAACCGGAAAGCAATGTTCCGCAGCAACTCAAGACCAGGATTCTCAATAGTGAGTTTATCGATTTAAATGTTCTCACCCAAGGTGCTTGGGCTATCCTTGACAAGCCGATTGGCCTCACCATGTCATCTCAAGAAACAGCTGTTGAACTTGTTACAAACTTATGATTGCCCAACCCTCACCAGAAAGTGCCACGTTCACAACCTAGCTATGTAGCTGGAAACCTGGGTGACATACCTCTCTCTGTGGTGCTCTCTGCTGCCTCAGAACGACTGCAAGAGTTTCTGGCCCACCAGTTGACCATCATCTATGCAAACCAGATATACCAAACAGTGGCCAGGCTGGACTACGGTCGGTGATTCCTCACAATTGCCGCCTCAGATGATCAGCGCTGGGATGTGATTGACAATAATGCCTTTCAAGCCTGCTTCACCAATAAGGCACGGCCAAGTTGACCCAACTGCGGCCTTAAGCCAGCCACCACTCAGCCCAATATATCCCTTTTGAGGGCCACCTTACTGTCCTCAAGGCACTATTGGCACTAGATACTTTTAGTGTACCTTCATTCTGCTCCACAACGGACGTGTCATTTGCCACAATTTTAACAGAGGTTGTTATAAGACTGTTAGATGTTCAAGAGCCCATGTTTGCCTCATCTGTCGGGTAACCTGCCGATACCATTGGTACAGCAACAATAGTCTGTGGCACTCGGTGCATGCGGCCATCTACCTCGCAACGAAGAATGCAGCCAGTACTCCAGTACATACTCAGCAGTCATAGATAATCGTGCACCTAACACTCCTATCAATATCATCCACTTTCACAACATCTTGTCCTCACACACAGACACTCATTTTGTAACTAAGCTTACAGATGGGTTGTGTTTTGCCTTTGATGTTGGCTTCACCGGCCAATGAGCAAATGTTTGCTAACCAAACCAGGCCTTGGCACTTGCTAATCCAGAGTTTGGTACCAACTGTCTACCAACTGGTTGTGATCGTGGTGAAATGGCTCGGCCATTCCCTTGCCAACTGTTCCCAATGATGCAATGGCTTTAGTGTGGGAACAGTGCCTACGAAGAGTAGTGCATTATGTGCAATCCATCACCTGTCTTCTTCTGAAGGTAACAGTGTGAATGACAGTACCTGAAAACATGACTTCTCCCTACAATATGTTTGGATATTTGCTGCCATAGCGGCTATCATGTGCTGCCATAGCAGCTATCATGTGCTGCCATAGTGGCTATCATGTGCTACCATAGTGGTTATCATGTGCTGTGGCGGTGGTGCCCTCCTTGTCAAAGTGGGCATAGAAATGCATTCAGTCTCTGCCCCGTCTGCCCTGCCGAGTGGAGCTTTCCTGGCATCTGCTAGAATTCCCAGTTTTATTTCAATGAGGTGCTATCGTTTGGTCTGCAGTTTTCACCATCCATTTTCAGCTGCCTGGCTACAGCTAGCGAATGAATTCTACGCAACAAGTTTGCACTCAGGAACCTCATCCACTATCTGGATGACTATCTTGGAGTTTGTTCCCTATCACAACACACCACTGATTTTTATCTCGAGCTCCTTCTTGCTGTCTTCTGCTACCTCAATATCATTTGCCGAGAATAAGGTGGGAGGACTAGCGACTACTTTGAGATTTCTTGGAATCGATCTTGACACTAACCTACCAGAGCTTTCCCTCCCCAGAAGCAAACAAGAGGAGCTATGCTGCATGGTAGCCCCTCCCCCCCCTTCTCAAGCACAGCTGGTGTATCAAACATGAACTCCCCTCCATGTTGGCAAAGCTTGCATTCACAGTGTAAGCTGTTGTTAGCAGACAAACTTTCCTGCACCATCTCTGACTGAGCCAAAGCTACCCAACAGGTGTGTCCACACCAGTCACTACATCTGTCTACATGTGCAGTCAAGGATTTGGAGTGGTGGCAGCAAAGTCTTGAGGACTGGAACAGCTGCTGATTCGTCCTTTCAATCAATGGATGCCAGCACCCAACCTTAATATCCAGACTGATGCAAGTGGCAGTGTCAGCTGGGACAATTGCTACAACAGTCAATGGATCTATGGCTCATGGAATGAAGAACAGGTGTATGAAATAATTGAGTATAAGGAATTTTCTTGTGATCATAGCTGCATGTGCCATGTGGGATGAGGAATGAATGTGCTTATGTATACAGTTCCACTGTGACAACCATTCTGTTGTGGACTGTGGCAAGGCAATTAAGAACGAGCTGAACACCTCAAGGTATGTGCCAGCCACTCCTTCCGCATTGGTGCATTAATGTCAGGAGCAATAGCAGGGGAACCAGAATGGCTGATTCATCGCCTCAGCTGGGAGAAGTGATGCTGTGTACTGCTACATCTGGACAAACAGTCAGACTGAGAGACAGGCCTCCAGAAGCCTCCTCAGTAATAAGTCTTCACATTTGACATTCACATATTTTCGCCGTGTGCTCATTCTGTTCTAAATATACAATCAAACTGTCTAACAGTCAACTTCAGCCTCTTCATACTGTCTCTAAGGGGTTGCTGTAGTGAGCAGTCTTGCTGTCATGGCTGGCTCGTCAATTTCCTGGTGACATCGATCCCTCTCACTCACTCTCTCTCTTGCCACGACACCTGTCCTGTGCCATCCGCGTAGCAGCTCACCACTTTCTTGACTTTCTAGGCAGGCCCAATGTGCTCACACTCTCTCTCACTGTGACACCTGCCTTGTGCCAGCTCCCTAGTAGCTCACCACTCTTGAGTTTGCAGGCAGGTCCCTCAGTCTCTCAGAACCTAAACTGAGCCATCCACTTACCACAGCACCACACTTTGCCAACATGCTCTCCTTAATGTGTACACACCATAATTATGTATGGCAAAATGTCACGTGAGTACCAGCTAATAATAATCCTTCCTTGGTACTTTTTAGGGTTGTCAATTGAAGAAAAACTCAAACTTCTCTTTATGTTCTTGTTGTGATGATTATTTAGGACGAGAAAAAGCCAATTGACTTTGCAAAGACTGCCACAGTACGGCATATTCTCAAGGTAATTTTGAAGAGTATCATGATGTTGCTGAAATTTGACTTATGTTTCTGGACTTGCTCATCCTTTCGTTCTGCTAATGGCAATTCCACCTATAATCTATGCCTCTGATAAATCTAGTTGAATATTGACAGTGCCAGAAATTTTGTTGTACTTTTGTTGAGTTGCCGTGGTTTCCACTGTGGTTAGCCAGTCCAATTGCAGTCACTATTCCTCTGATCTACTCTCAAAGAGTGGCATGGTTGACAATGTCTTCTGGAAGGCATATGTAGGCTGTTATAATGGTATTATGCAGACAAACATGCATTTGATTCCAGTAAGTGAAACAGCCTTACAGAACAGCAGAAAGTTTTCCAGCAGAAACTGCAATTTGTGTTGTGTTTCATGGCCAACTGCACAAGATGGTCACCTCTATAGCTAATGTGTGAGAGCAGAAGCTATTTAAAGGAAACTCAGGCCTCTTTGGTATGATTTTAACACATACTCTTATCCATTTCATCGCATTCAAAGTAACTTCTTTTCAGGAATAATAGTATTGTATGGTGATATCACATGGAGCTCTTTGCTGTTTGTTAACAGGCTGGTGAGGCGAACTTTAGAGTGTTTCATCTGCAAAAGGAGAAGCCAAAAATCATTCGATTAGCTGTTCTTGGTGACGAAACTTCTGACAAAACCCGGTTCATTGAGACGGTGACAAGTTCCTGTACCTCCTCTTATGTTCGTTCATTCCAAAGCATACCAGCCAAAGGATCATAAAGGTATCTTGCTCAATACACACCTGATGTGAAGGTG
This sequence comes from Nicola tetela, assembly GCA_028565695.1. Lineage (NCBI taxonomy): Eukaryota > Metazoa > Porifera > Calcarea > Clathrinida > Clathrinidae > Nicola > Nicola tetela. The sequence goes on from JAOWAW010102161.1 coordinate 9,985, forward strand.
AAAAAAATCGTCTCAGAAAGGGCCACATTTTGTGCATCTTGGATTTTGGTGGTCAGCCACAATTCATCACCAGCCATCCCCCCCCCCCCCCCCCTTGTAGTCACCATAGTAGGAATGTACCTGCTTGTCTTAAACCTCTTGGATGAGCTAGAGGGCATGGTGAAGTTGGGCAGCTTTTGGGTTTCATTTGTTCTTGCCGCACACATTCCAGACCAAGTTTTAGGAACCAAACCACCACCGCTGTTTGTGCTGTTCTCACACACTGACAAGATGTCGAAGGAAAGTGCGAGACGTCTTACTGATGAAGTGTATGCTGTCCTCAAGGATAAGTACACTGAGTACTTTGCATGGATGCCTGGCAACCTGTATGTTGTCAACTGTCGTGTTCACTCAGCAGGCATGCAGAGTCTACTGGCTGAGCTGGAGAAAGACCACGAGGAGGTTGTCAAGGTTAGTCTATTTTATGATGCCAGTTATAATGCCATTGCTAATGGAGCTTTGTCAGAAAGTAACAGCTATAGTGTTATTATATTGAAGAGTTGACCAGAAGGACAACCAAGAAGGTATCAAGAAGACAGAGAGAGTGATGGTGCATGTGCACCAACAATACAAATGGCTGCTTGCTATGGCAACTGTTTAAGGAGACTAATACTACACAGTCATCACAGTCTAACAAGCCTCCTATATTCTTGCTCAATTCACTTTGATGGAAGAAGCTTCCCAAAAGAGTTGCTGTACAGTTATAATTAATTATTCCAGATCTTACCAGACAATAATGCTAATCTCCTGTTCCCTCACATACTTTGCACAAGTGGTCAATAATCTCTTTTAGCTCAGATTTGCTGGTTGATAGTGCCCAAGTGCTGTTTTCTCACAGACATTCACAACAGGCTGATACAGCATGACTCACCCTCTTAAAGTAGGTGATCATATCATTATCACATTTTTTTAAAGAAATCACCAAAGTACAAGTAGAACTGAATAGTAGGTACTTTGAACTACAGTATAGGTGCTGTGAACAGTAGGTACTCTGAACAGTAGGTACTTTGAACAGTAGGTACTCTGTCTCACTTGGTCAACTTTGAACGACGGAGAAGACCTCGAAGGAAAGAAAAGAGAAGAAAAAATCAGTGGAAGAAAAATGCTGTCAAGGAGAGGGCTCAAACTGAGACTAGTGAAAGCTGTGTTCCTAACAGCCTTGCCAACAGCTTGTGACAAGTGATCCTAGAGCAATAAATACAACCCATATCACACGGTTGCCGTGTGCTATCTGTTGCTGGTGGGCTTTTTGAAGACAAGCGAAAAGGATTCTGAGACGGCTCTTAAGCTAATCTACTGGGATAAGACTCTAATGACCCTCATCCTTGGAAATACCAGCCTGACATTTCCCTTGCCATATTGGCCTTGGTAGCACTTTAGTAAATGTGTAGGCTCGGATTAATATAGGGCGGTATTTCCTTGGCCATGGGTAATAAGGGCTTTATATTAATTGCTGTATTAGTCAACAATATTCATCATTATTGACTAGTTTTTAGAGAGAAGAGCAAAACAGAACATATTTCATACTTGTAAGTAAGAAGTACTGCTTATTTAATAACATCCTTTTTGGAGAGAAGAAGATAGAAAGAATCAGAGAAACTTGATTTGAATGTTGGCACCCCAAAGAGATCTGAACCAGTGACCATAGGACCTCTAGTCATTAGCCTTACTGACTACGCTGTGAGGGACTGCATGAGGACAACAGGCAAAAAGTGACTCTATATTAGTTGCCTGTGCATTGTGCACGTATTACATGGTTGCCACTTGGTGGTACGCTTTGTGAAAACAAGTGATAATGGTCTCTGAATTGTTCTTGTAGCTAATCTAAATGGGATAAGCCCATTATTGCCCTCTACTACAAAAATACTGGCCTGAATATTGCCTTGACCATATTGACCTCGGCTTCACCTTGGTCAGATTCAAGCTCCAATATTTGCCAGTATTTACATAGCATCGGGACATAAAGTATACTTAGTCACTGCAGCCTATCTAAGTGGCAACCAATTCTCTAACTGATCTGCTGCGTATGAATGCTTGCTGAAAATGATCATGCAGCCACAAGGTATGAACAGTGAAATTCAGGCATACACAGTAAATAAGGCTCCCTTCTTCCTTCCCTGGAATTGCTTCCACCTAAAGATGAACATGTCTGACCAAAATATGAGATGCTAAAACAGGGGTTGACCATGCAGTGACATCGTGTAGAAATGAGAGAAGTTTTTGTGGTTTTGATCTCCATCATTTTGGGAGTGAGGGCAGGGTGGGAGGGGCAGGGGGCTCAAACTCAAATCACCAGTTTGCCTAACAGACCAGAATCACTTGCACTATCAACTACATCATCACCACATCCTCAAAACAGGATGGGTTCAAGCACAGCTTCAAGCCCAGATGATCCATCTACGTGAGGGCGATGGCAAGAGCTATTGAGCTTCTTCTCTCAGTTCTGCGCATCACCTCTACATGAGCAACTCTGGTCTTGCAGATTTATTGTCAAGCTAACAAACAACCAATACTTCAGGCCATTGTGATGAAAATCATGTAGACATGTTTGCCATCTTTGTATACCCCATCCCACCTTCTTCAGAGGACTCCTGTGTGGACTGGATCACCTGAGGTTCATGCTACACTTGAACCCATTCTATTTTTGAGGATGTAGTGATGGCATAGTAGATAGTGGAATTGATTCCAGTCTCAGAGGTTGGGCGAATTGGTCTGGTCCTGTGGGTAGGTGCGTGCACCTGTGTATGGGACAATGTGTGTCACACAGTGATGGGGATCTATCCTGCTAATGTGTGTATATCTGACGCATGTGACGTAGGATCGAATCCAACTGCTGGTTTTTTCTCACTTGTTGCCTAGAGATCCAAGCACAGACACAACAGAAGACAATTTTTGTTGTAGTGGTTGGCTTGAGGTTGTATTCACAATCACACCACAAGGGCCTGCCCCATATTGCTATGCAGTCAGAGTTGCACCACAGGCTTTGATGGCAGGAGCTGAAAATAAAGTTAATAGAAAAAGGAGAGCAGAAAGTTTCACAATCCACTCTGGTGCAGGGTCGATGCTCAAAAAGCCAGTGGAAAAAAGACAGGCCATAAACAGGGACCTGAAGCATGAAATCTGACTCGCACACAATCACTAGTAGTTTGCTAGATCAGCGGGTAATGCACTAGATACTCAGCAAAAAACTTGCACCATGATCAACATGCTGGGTAGGAGGGTAGTATAAACTGCACACAAGTTGTATTAGGTGGAAAGAAGATAGGGAGAAAGAAAGAACTATGGCAGGAAAGCACAACCACGACAAAGACATGAACAGCACATGCACTGATATTCACCTGCCAGGTTGCCAATGCCTAGCAACTCCCCAGCACAAGGGTTAGGGTGTTAGAAAACGTTTCCTCTCCCTCCCTCCCTCCACATCTCTCTCGCTGCACTCGATGTTTTTCTTCAATGCACGTGTACAAACATGTATTGCCTAGGTCATAAATCTTATGATATACACACATTTTCTGATATACTCAGATCATTTGTCTGTACAGGACATGTATCAAAACAGAGGCCATATCCATCCCTTTTAAATATAAATATAAATATAAAATATAAATGAATAAATAAATAAAATTATATTTTGTATCAGTATGAAATATTGGCCTCTCTCCATTTGAAGCCATAGAAGCTCGAGCCGGGAAATAATCTGTGATATTTCCCGGCTAGGAGGGTAATAACAGCATTATTTCCCTGACAAGTCCCGGACCCATTCCCAACCCCAAGTGGCATGCAGTACAACAGACCAAATGCAATGAAGGAAGAAAGTTCTAATGTTCTAATGCAGGCTGTCCGATGTTGAAGGAGCTTGCGACAATTGGATTTGCTGTGCGTGTTGATGGTCGGTGCCGATGTTGATTGTAAGGTTGTGGAAGTTGACTTTTGGGGTGACAAGAGTGAAAATGGACCCGGCTGCACTGGAAGCGATGCTGGTGAGATCATTCTCGTTTGGCAACTTGAATGTGTGCTTTGCCAAAGGTTCAGCTGAAACTTGTCCATCAAGAACAGCAGCCATTTCTGCTGGATGCTTGGAGCCAGCTCAGTCAACTCGGTCATAACTGCGAATGCTGTCCAAGCTCTTATGGCCTGTTACAGCACACACTTCATGGTCATCGAAACCAGCCTCTTTTAGTGTTGTAACAACAGTAGCATGCACGCAATGGTTAGTATATCGCTTGCTAAGATTAGCCTTGATGGAAAGTTTTGGCATCATCTGCAGCTGGTTTTCCTGAGAGGAGTGCAAGCGAACCATGGCCCGTTAACATTATTATGGCAGCCAAGCAGCACGCGTTGGAATAGCCTGTCAAGGGAGGGGTGAAGGAAACAAAGAAAGCGTTTCAAGGCAATAACCTGGGCACTGTTGTAAATCCTCCCACGTGTCGTGAAATCCTTCCCAGAGACCCCTCCAGTCGTGTTCTTAGTAAAAATGTCTGTGCCAGTCCTTGCGTATTCCATGCCGTCAGAATCGTGCTCAAATACCAGGTCTTTCTTTTTCACCGCAGTGAATACTTTGCTGCCACAAAGGCCAAAGTGTGTCGCAATTACATACCAGACGAAGAATTGCAGCTTGTACGTGGCAGTCGTTTCAAGAACGTCTTCAAAGTATGCGGCAAGGCGAGCTCTGTTGTGTTTGGTGATAGCATCCTTGTGCTACACTGTTCGCTCCACCCCTGATTTTGTCTTCTTGTTGTTTTTCAGCACTGCATTGAGGACCTTGTTGCTGCCCTGGAATTCTGGTTGATTGAAGATGTTCAAAGGTTGCTGAATGGCTGCTTGAGCTGCCATGTAACTAGAATGTTGATAATAACCGTTCTTCTTGGTCCATAGGCCTGCATAGAACTTCTTCAAAAACTGATCTAACTCTTCATTGGAGCATGTGGCCAAATTGATGTTGAGCTCTTTCTCCCGACTGAAGGACGCAAGAACAGAGAGCCAAAACTTTGTGGCACTCTTCGTATTCTTCGGTATAGCTTCATTGACTGGAGCACGTTCCTGAGACGAGGAAATGTCGGCAAAACGATGCCTTGCAACAGCTTGAATTTCTTCGTCCATTGTGAAGACTCGTCCAAGAACACGTTTGAAAATGTTGGATCTGCTCCTTTTATGTGCATTTCTGCATTTCCCACCT
>JAOWAW010102172.1:0-15199 GCA_028565695.1 Nicola tetela
TGAACTGCTGTGTCAAAAGTTTGCATAATTATGAACATTCCCAGACTGTCATCCATGCAGCCTTGTCTCCATCACACAAATTGCGAAGAGTCTATGCCGCATGTGTTCAAGGAAGCAGACCCTACAATTGGTCATTGTGGGGGGATTAATATTTTGTACGTACAATGTTGTGGACTCAGCACCTTCATTGAAGAATGCACAGTTTTGGTGGCTTCGCATGATTTCAGTTGGTGACCCTTATTTCAGAGAGCCAAGTTCCTCGAAGGGGGTGCTCCGATTTACCACCACCCATGAAGAGGAGCCCAAGCAAACTATTTTTCAGGAGCCCTTCAGGCTAAAAGCAATCGATTGACACCACTTCTGTTTATTCATAGTTTGAGGGGGTGTTGGTAGAGCTGCACTGAGTTATGTATACCCTTATTCTGGGTTCCACTCTAGTACTTGTCAGCATACAAGGATACATGCCTGTGTAGGCCTACACTATGCTAGCGTTTGCACTCTTGTAGCTCTTACATTTCTATTATTTCTGAGCACAATTTCCTGCCCGTTACCTCTATAACCATGAGAAACTTAAATTATTTGGAATTATTGTCACTAAGATAATCTACCACTGCATGATAACCAAGCCAAGGAGCTTGGCACCTTGTCTTGATCCTTTCAAAAATGAAGAAAGAGAAAGCAGATGGGGCTGTTTACAGATTTCCAATGTTTGGAAGGCTGTAACTAGTGGCCAATGGCACTAAAAAGCTGATATTTAGCAAGGAAGCCCTTTGTTTGACAGCGGTTTCAGAAAAGCCAATGGCAAACTGATGAGATCCATCATAAATACAAGTTGACAATCATCAAAGTTGGCCTTGGCAAAATTAGACAGTGGCGAATACAACAGAATGCCAGGTTGCACAGAATGCCAAACGTGTCTGCAACTAGGGAAGTCTTTCAGGAATTGAGCAGCTAAAGAAATGACAACTATTTTCCTAGGAGATCAGAGTTGATTTATCCGATGGCAAAGTTTGAGCAATGAAAGGAAATGCTGTTTTTGAAGCTTTGGCTGACCCCCGCCTATACTAAGTGGAGATACGATGAGAGACCCATATAGCAATGTATGGCATTGCTACCCATTCCTGGCAACATTGCGAAAAATAATTGTTTTATTCAGGGAGGAAGACCCTTAGTGCCATGGTACTTTTTCAGAGAAAGAAGGTTGGGTTTCCTACAGTAAGATTAAATGAAAAACAGATTTACATCAGCATTAGTGGTACAGTCTGTGGTTAGTGCGCACAATTTTATTCTGGAGGTGGTGATTCTCTGCGGGTTCAAATCCACTTACATGCTCACTTTCTAACTGAGGCTGGGAGGCTTTGCAGGCCCTTCACCCAGGGGAGGCTTCACTTACTTTGGCATGGCCATGTCTATGGTGCTGGGTAAGGCTGTTCAAAAACTCTTGATTAGCAGAAACGTGCTACTGGCCAATGCATGTAAAGGATATATTCATTTTACTTTTTGCCTTAAGATGATAATGGTAAGAAATCATTTGTGTGTTATTCAGCACAACAGCAGGAGTTCCAGGTACAGATACAAATTATTGCGTGTGTGTCACATTTACGTGAAGCAAGAACTGCTTGCTTGTGGCTTACTAAGATGCTCTATTCCCATGCAATCCTCTTTCTAGCCATGGAGCTGCTGGCTTGTGCTCTTTGCATCTTTTCTTCCCAATTAAAATGATGGATTAAGCATGGGATATTCCTTGCATGGATGATTGTCTACAGCTGCCTGCTGACCATCTCTAATACTTGGCTGTATGGTACTTCCTCTTGCGGCTGCAGAATGGCAAAGTCACAGACATCGACAGGACCGTCTGGATGAGAGGGTAGAAGTCCTAGGAGCAGCTTGCCATATTGGTCCAGTTCCTTCTGTTGCACAACAGTGGAGTGCAAATCAGTTGAGGAATAGTCCTAAGTGTGTTTTTGACTTGTTTTGACAGTGGATCACCTACACACGACTTTGCAGTTGAAGCTCAGTGAATACAGGTTAGGAGAGCGAGAACCTCTCCGATCAGGGCAGACTGATGCTCTGCGGACTAGTCAGGCATGTGGGAAAATGCACTCCCTTACAGTTTCCCCAGAACATGTTGCTTTGAGTCAAGCAGCATAGCTGGTCTAGATTTCTTTGGTCTGGTACCTGCACTAGTATCATGATGATAGCAACAGGTGCGGTTGAAACATGCATGATCATAACATGCCTGGTAATCTCTGACTTCCATGCTATATAGGCCTACATGAAGGACATGTGACAGTAGAATTGTACCTTTCTAGTGTTGACTGTGTTGCAGACTGAGAGTCAAAAAGACACCTCCGAATGTAGTATCTGGAGAATCGGTGTACGTGCGTCACAGTGATCATGGTTATAGACAGTGTGAGTGCCTGCAAAGGCTCCATTCGCAGGCTCTTGTTATGGCAGCAGTGGAATAAGATACTGTATTTTCAGAAAATTTCTATGGGTTCAATTTTTAGTAATTTCTTCCTTGAGGGTAATTCAGTGTATATTTATTTTCGGTACGGAGAGTAAGTCATTTGCTGTGTTCACAGTTCACACCTCCACTCCAGAATGGCAACCTAGAATGGTTAAGCCTCGACCACCACACCCTTGACCCGTCTGGTCACCCCATTGCATGTGCAGCACATATAGTGTGCAGTATTTGCAACCCTGGTAATGTACTAGTGCTGAATTATTAGTTGTACGTTTATCTTAGGTACTGAAAGTTCAAGGGTGAGACCAATAATTTTATGTGTTGATGTGTGTCTATAGCACTGTGGAAGGTATTGTTTAATTTTGGAGATTTTGAGATTACTGGTAATCTTCGTAAGAGGGTTTCAGTGGAAACCATTTGTTTTTTGAATTCACAGTGAGATTGATTGATGGATGCTTTCCCATGTGCAAGAGAAGTGAAATGCTGTAGGTGAAATTTACAAAGATTTTTAAGGCAACTTGAAGATGGAGATAGTTTTTTGTTTGACTGTGTGCTCTTTAGGAACACTAAATGTGGATGTACCAGACTTTAGCCCGGATGGAGTAACATACACTGTGTATATGTTTAAGTACAACAGTACAAGTGGATCATTTGAACCGTTCAGAAGACTTGAGGGTGTATCAAGGAGTTCATTTCCTTACACAATCAGCAATGTGGGAGAGGGAGTGTACACAACTCGTGTAGATGGTGACGTGCCTGGAGGTGTACGAACATTCTCAATAGGAGAAATTATCTTTCCAAATGGTAAGTGTAGAGTGGTAAAGTATACATAATTATTATGGCTGCGTATATGAACTTTTGAAATTGTTAAGCGTGCTTATATTTGTTTAAGTCTTTCTGTGTTTCTTTCTTTGTGTGTATATGTGGTGACAGCTTTTGTGTTTGGGTGTGTTTTCGTCAACCTGGAGAGAGCTGTGGAAATAAGGGGTAATGTATGTGTCAAACAAATTCAGTCAAGACTTGGGCCAGGAAAGTTAACCGTTCTTCACTCTGAAAAGGGATGCAAAGGCTACTCCAGAGATAGCCAGGATACAGTCAGCTCAGGCCGACATTGTCTCTGTGGGTGCATGTAAGCTTGGACATGTTATGATAATGGGCTCAATGGGCATGCTTGCTGGCTCCCATTGCTACAAATAAGGGATGAAATGGTTCCAAGTTTCTGTGGTTGGGGTACCCAAAGTTAGCCAGTTGGCCTTTTAGTTCAGGTATTGGTCCCAACTAAGTTAGCATTCAACTTGGTAATTCACGTGAATGTGGTTTGTGAGTGTGTATACTATAATTGTGGACTATAAATGTATACCATTACATACCATAGCATATCCAGAAGATGCAATGTGAAGTGTAATAATTGGAAAACTGCCTACTACTGATTATTTGGACTGCTCTTGCACAGGTTAAAGTACGTATACAGGCATGGTGTTGCTGTTTATTATTAAATTTTACTTTTGAAAACAAGTGTTGAGCACTCGACCATTGACCATAGACTTATTTTTAAGCTATGCACTTGTGCGCATGCTTGCAGTTAGATGGGATTATTCTACTTACGAGTCCTGCTATCGCAGTCACGGCAGACTATGGAAATGAAGCTTGCAAAATAGCTTTGGAGACTCAAATGAGACCCAGGAAGAGATGTGCACCCATACTAATATTATTTTCATATGCCATGTGCATGCAGTGACTTGAAAAGTGCATTGATCTTTTGGTTTGTTCAGTTCTATGTTTTGAGTTTGGCTACCTAAAAGGATCTTTGCTGTCGGTCTTAAACCACTTCCTTACCTGAACTTATTCACTCCAACTACAAACTAGTAGTAGACTACACAGATTACAATCAGCCGCGGTGCTTGCTAGTACTAATACAAGTATCACACGTGCATGCATGCTGCAGTGCCTCTTTGCACTAGGGGCATGTGTGAGTTGATGTTTCGTCAACTGATCAGTTTAAATTGCTGGAAAGAAAGAGCTGCAGTGATAAATTATAGAATACATGTACAACACAAAGGAAGAAAGCTGATGGAAGTGAGTACAAGAAGGTTGCTTTGGGCTAAGATGGAAAATGTTTTCAAATCCTGAAGGTTTTTTTTTGTGGCTACGTCTTAATATCTCTTCTCCTGTAAACTTGCATGGTGATTTCTGTCTCTCTATCATGTCGAAGTGCAGACAGCCTCCCCAGGCTAGGGTTGGACAGGTCCCCATACCTACAATATGGCATAGCAGAAGATGGATACTCATAGATAAGCACTCAATGAATACCTTCAATGAGAAACTATCACCAGTAATTTCAAAGTACAGCTACTCCTTATGTTCCTTCCCTGGATGTCCTGTTGAAATTGTTTAGTCAGCTTCCATTCTTTTGGGGAATCTCAACAGTTATAGAGTCTCCCTTGGTCATGAAGATGAAGGAGTTAAATAGTGTCATGTCTAAAATTCATTATCGTGCATATTTGCAAGATAACCGTGCGTGGGTGGTCGTGCCACATTTAGTGTTTTGATCATCTTGAGAAGTTGGTAAGCTCTGTCTGCACTTTTCATGGGCACTGCACACCTTACCAGACATGAGTATATTAGCCGGTAGCTTCCTGGTTATACTTATATTATTAGGTATAGAAGGTGGAAGAGGAGCTACAGCTAGGCCAGCTTGAAGTATTTTATTTTCTGGTTGCCTACCATGACGAAGCCTGACATCTTCTTCAGGGATCTTCCCTCAAACTTTTACATCTCGAAAAACGGACTCTGACTGGAAATCTTTCCTTTGTTCTCTAACTGGTGGAATCATATCTATTTACCTATGCTTTTACATAAACTGCTTACTCTCTCTTGCTTCCATAAAACGCACAAATAGAGACTCTTTGGCCTCATGTTCTTACTGCAATAGCCATCAAAAGTTACGCCACAGTCTAAACTATTGCTCTGTTTTTCGCAATCAAGGACGATACAGCTGGCAAGATAACACTATTTTCCAACACACTCTACTTACCCTTCGTTCTCCTTATTCTAAGACTAACAACTCCTTAAAGTTTTACTGACATCCTCACCTTTCTCTCTGGCTCTACCATCTCCATGGACCTACTTTCCACTTCTCAACATCCTAACATTGTTCTTTATAATCTTTGCTGGCCATAAACATATTTCACTTGAACTAACAGTCCCTTCTCACTGATATTGACAAAGAACATATTATTAAATTTAACAGCTGCACCTCTCTGATATCTGATTTACATTCCTCACCATACTCACCTGAGTTTTACTTACTTCAAATTGATTCCCGTGGTTTCTTCTCTAACTTATATGTTGACACACTTGGCTCTCTTCCCTCCTCAATTGTTTTATCACTTCAAATCATCTTCACTCTGACCTGTCTCAACTCTGGACTCTCTGTTCCTATGCCACGTTTCAAGATCCATCAGTAGGGCATGGTTCTTTTTGTTTTTACATTCCCTTCAGGTTCTTCTTTTCACTGCACTATTTCTCTTTTCTTCTTTTCTCCTTAGTGTGCAGCAAGACTGTTGATTAGTGGGTGGTTGAAGAAGTACACATGCAGGGTTTATTTTTCTTTTGTTTAACTTCTCTGTATGCCACCACACCAATATGGTACACCTTGTAACCTTAGAACTTCTAAATACTAATCCGCTTTCTCTGTAGCTCATTCCATCCTTAGCTAGTGGGTGTGTGTGGGAACTCTCTATTTTCTCCTAATAAGGACAGTTATTCTTCTTAGGCATAGGCCTGCGGATGTGTTTGATAGTTTGTGTTGTTCACATTAATTTGCTGAATGTGTGTATGTTTATAAGATTTTGTGCGGATGTGATCCAGATACATTGGCGGAATAGATTGTGAAACAGTTTGAAGGGTTTGCTGTTTTATTTGGGACCAAATATACTTGTGTGGGGAAGGAAGTTTTTTCAGTTTGTGAAATGACTTGGGGAGAAATGCTGGTTTGTTCTAGGCACATCATTGCCAGTCTTCAAGCCAAGATGGATTGATGGTCGTGTGGTGGAGGATAGTGGTGTTCGGCCAGGATTCAGCATAGTGACAGTAAATCTCCCACAACTCTCATCAGATAAAATGGGGCGTTTTGATATGTTTGATGTGGAGTGGCGGCGACTCAAAGCAAAGACATGGGAAAGAACAAGTACGCACACAAGCAGTTCAAGTGTAACTCTTCCAGGAGAGTTAGGAGATGGGTCATACGAAGTTCGTGTTCGTGCAAGAGGCAGCAGGGACTCATCAGTGTACACAACACCTCTGCGATTTCTGCTTTTGAGTACATCAGGTTAGTACTGTAAAGTGTAATTTTGTGTTGAAGCCGTAGTTGTAACAAAGAGAGTACCTAGAGGTGTGGAACATTTGGTAGTATGGTAAAATCTTTAATCTACAATACCGGCACATATCACAAGTAAATTGTTCAAGTGGTGTTGGGGTGTGTCTGGTTGCTGAGGGTAAAATTTGTAAGAGCTTATTGCAGAAGAGCTGCACACCCTTGGTGAAGGTAATCCTTTGGTTGTCCCAAGCAAGGTGTTCTCAGGCTGTAGGTGAGACGACATCTTCTAGGTCTTACAACTATGATCGCTCACCCCAATAACCAAACACTAGACACAGTACTTGTTTTCTTTCTTTTCTCTTGTAACTTATTCCCAGCATGTGTGAGTCTCAGCAAAACTGACAGCAACTCAGAAAAATGCCACTGCGCAATCATGCATGCGTGTTGTTGCATGTACATGCATGCACAAAAGAATTTATCTGTTACTAAGATTTACTGAACTCACAATTGCCATCATGACAGCAGGCTTTCTGTTGATGAAGTGTTAACTTTAACGTCTTGCGTAGCACTGATTGAAGACAAAACTTGATCCTCACATTCTTTTTTAAATGTTGATCAAAGGTAAATCAGTGAGCCAAATTTTCTAATTCTCAAATTTGAAGACAAACAGTCTCGATCTGGCAGAGATATTTGATGGCTAAACTTTCCCTACCTTTACCTACGTAAATGATTTCTGTGCAAAAGTGGGCATGTGATGTAATGCCCCCTTGGGTTTTGGCCACCATTTTAGAAAGTCACCGCAAAGGATGCATGCAGCCAGTACCCCATGATAAAGCTGCTTGCAGCTTACTTTGAGTCAGCGTGGCGTGTTTGGTAGAACAGTTCCTATGTCAATTTTGGTGCACTGCGCCATGCCAAACTCAAAGTAAGCTGCAATTCAAACAGCTGTATCTTCATGATGTTGGTGCGACGTGAAACAACTTGTAAAGAAATAAACTGTCGATAAGCAGCTTTGGTCCAAAACTTTAGTTATATCTTCTTCGTCACTACTGTCTGAAGCGCCATGGTTTTGTCCTTTCAATAACCTCTATGTAGCTGTGCATTTGGTTTACTACACCCTTGTCCCAGTGTCGATCGATGGTCATCAACCATGAATGAAGAGAACGAACTCCATCTCACAGGAAATTCTACTTTCTGGTTACAACTTGAAGTAGTAGCACCCACCCCTTGTGCTTGATTTGAGGCCAAGTCCTTAATTTTATTCTTCGGGCCAAAGTGCCCAATGTTACAATGGCTTTCGCCACCCATACTGAACACAAAAACAGCATGACAATTGAAACTACTGTGAAATGGCTTAAATAATTTCTCCACAGCAATTCCAGGAAGTCATGATTAGGCTGTGAGCCGAAGAGAGTGAGACAGACATGAGGATTGTGAGCAATGTCGGCGCTCTGACAATCAGGAAACAACTACTATGGACGGCGGCGCAAACAAGACTTCCGCTACAAGACCTACTGCTTAGCCGGGAAGTTCATGCGCACGTTTATCATAATAAATAATTGTGTTTGTTTGTGTCATGGACCAGGTTGACTCTTTGGAACATGCCAAAAGTAGCTGCATGTAGACCTACATGCAGCTGTTGCCCTCACTGTGTGTCACAGCTGCATGCAGCTGGTGACGCTGCAGCTGGTCACAACTAACTGCCTGCAATCATGCAAATGTGTAGACTACGAGTCCATGTAGAGCTTGAAGCGTTCGAGTCTTGTGAGCAGGCTAGGTCTGTACTGTGCATGCGAGTGTGTCTGCAGAGCTAGAGCAAGCCAGGACTTGAAGAATGTGCTTCAAGGTCAGCTGAAAATGGCCACCGAAATTGACCCCCAGAAAGCCTCCTGTTATGACCTTATTGTGTTGGTTATCAGCCTTCAACAAAGGGCTTTATAAATCATGAAATTCTTTGCCCTCCAAATTAAATAATTGCACAACAAGTTTTCATGGACCATATCTTTTTCTAAGACGACAGCTTTGAGCAGTTTGTACTGTTCTGCAGGCACTGAAACATGCTAGGGAATATAACAGGAGGTCATATAAATACAAACTGCTAACTTACTACACATAAACAGAGGTGGACATGTGTTTATGTGTAGTAAGTTAGTGGTTTGTGTGTACTTATCTGACCTCCTGTTACGTTCCCTGTCATGTCAGCCTGATGAAGAGCAGTACAAACTGCTCAAAGCTGTCATCTCACAAAAACATCTGGTCCATTAGAAGAACTTGTTGCGCAAAAGGGCTTTGTAGCTCTGAGGGCCCACTGAAGTGAGCTTGTTGTACCAGATTGTTGCCAGGGTAGCTGAGGGTAAGATGCAATCAAATTGCGGCAGGAGATCAATAATTCACCTTCATTACAAGGACTTTTCAGTTATGAAGCTCGCTAGTAAAACCAATCCCGAAGTTTATCTCACTGTAGACTTTTCGTATCACTCTAAGCTTCAGGACACGGGTTTGCCCACACAGAACAAAGAGAACTGTGTGTGGATGCTGCTACCAAGTAATATTGTGTAATCGACGGAAACTATCCAGTTCACAGTAAAAAAGGCTCTAATCAATAATACCACGCGCAGTTGCTCTACAATTTGTCTTCTTATCATGCATACAACGTTTCAATCCCTCTATGATGAGGCAAAATGCAAATATAATTCAAAGTCTGCTTTGAGGGTGGTGCCGTAACTATGGATGAATTTTTTCGTAACCCATGGACTACCTTCCTGGGACAGTGTGTGTGTGCACATGCACACGTGTGTATGCAAAGCTGGCCCGACTGTTTTAGTGGATCCCTGTAGGACCTCACATACAAGTATGTTTTACTGGACTCTTTATGAGGTCCCCCTTTTGCTTAGTTCTTCTCCCTGTTGTATTTACTCTGGTTGTCTACAGTGCATTTGGAGTGTCCAACACTTGTTCTACCAGTTCATGGCACGGCAAAACGCAATTTGACAGAGAAGACAGTGACTTTTTCTTGTCACAATGGTTTTGAACTTGTTGGCTCAAAAACTCTACAGTGCCTTAATGGGACTTGGTCTGAGCAGCAGCCACATTGTCAAAGTGAGCAAGCCTTGACGTTTAATCCTGTAGACAGTCATTGTCATTGAAGTTTGATTTTAACTTTATTTTCAGGGTATCCTTTTGTTGTTCACATGGTTGAATGAGGAATCTTTCTTTGGTGTCAAGACAAACCATCTTGATTGTGATAATAAAAAGAACACATGGTAATCATGGTAACCACAAAACACATAGAGTGCAGCAACAGAAGATGATTCTCCCTAAAGGTTCCATAAACAGGGGCACGTTTCATCGGTACGAATTAAAAGCTTTCTCATTGGATTGATCATTCTTTACATAAGGCTCACTCTCATCATTATAGCAAGACTTGCTAAACCTCTCTTTTATCAGTATCCTGGCAACAGCGGTTATCATCAGTATCCTTTCAACAGCGGCTGTTATCAGTCTCCAGGCAACAGCGGCCATTATCATGATCATTATCCTTTTAACAGCAGCCATTATCAGTATCCTTTCAACAGCAGCCGTTATCAGTACCTGGCAACAGTGGCCATTATCAGTATTCTGGCAACAGCGGTTATTATCAGTATCACTGCGTGCCATACATATACTAAGGGGAGGGGGGGGGGTTAGAGAAACAGTTTGACTCAGAGCACACAACCTTGGGATAGTTGAAAATCATATGGCATCTTTCAATGCCACTTGCAGTACTTAACCATGCAGTGGCAATCGGACATGCCGGTAGGTATTGTTATAAAGCTTCACTGTCTGGAGCTTGAGCATAATTATAACAGTAAAGCCAAACATAGGCTATCATGCAGCTGTATGATGTGTCGCCTGATGGTACATGGTCAATCTATGTGGGCTCGTTAACTATATCAATTGCTATGTCTGGCTTATGCTTTGACAGATCTCGAGTGAAGACCTCTAAGAGAAGAAAACATTGCAATCCCTGCATTGGCATCAGAACCGGTGTGTGTGTGTGTGTGTGTGTCAGGGGGGGGGGGGGGTATCATCCCAAAGAGAGGTCGGCTGGAATAGAAAGATACCGATTTAAAGGATCAGAACCTGATTGCAGTCTGCTTGGTTCTTCTCAAGCTGTGTGTGTGTGTGCGCGCACGTGTGTGTGTGTGTCAATTTGAAAAGAAAGATGTAAGCAACAAAGCACATCTCACACGCAAAAAGACAAGAAGCAAAATGAAAATTACAACAGCAGCAATTGGTCCATTCATCAGTTGATCACTGCCGGTCTGTACAGAAACTAAAGTGGAGAGAGACAAGAAAACCACAACACTAATACAAGACTAAGCCCAATCTATTTCAGGACCTAATCAAGACAGAAGGGCTGCAAAACATGGCAGTGGGTCCCAGGGCTGTACAAGGAAAAGTAAGATTCAAACTAACTTGAAAGACCGGCTTGCACCACATTATAACTGCAACTGCTCATATGCTGTGTCATGTGTGAAAACCACATGCACTACATCCCTTGTGCACCACGTGACATCGCACGCATACCTATCATCTAAGCCATGTCGCACATGCCCTTATCTCATATACACTGCAACATGTGCTCATTTGCATACGCTGCATTGCATGTACAGTTGGGATGACATAGAAGAGGGGAAAGAGAAAGTTAAAAAAAATAGATGGAATAAAACAATGAAATAAATAAATATAAAATAAAAATAAAAACAAACTTTAAAAAACAAAAAATTAAAAACTAATAATAATAAAATAATAATAATAATAATAATAATAATAAATAAATAAATAAATAAAGATAACACTAAAAACAATATAAAAATAAAGAATTTTTTTTCTGTGTGTGTATGTGTTGTGTTCTTGATCATGTTTCAGTTGCTGGTGTTCTGCAATGTGCACCAATGCTCACTCATGCCCAGCATTCAAAATTCACCAGCGGCCTTATGATGGTATGAAGATCTCGAAGGGTTTGAGGGCGGAGAGCTTGAGGGATGATAATCCGCTGACCTTTTAATACAAGTCCGTTGTCAACTGTTAAGTGTTCTCGACCGTTCCAATAAGGCTGTACACAATTGGGAAGTGTGCATTGTTCATTAGGAAAACCATCCTGGATTGTTGAAATCAACAACTGGTAGTCAGCGTCAGTTGTTGCTGCTTCAGTGATCTTAGCTAAACGGATGTCAAGAAAAAGATAACTGCCATCCTCAGTCCGTAAGCAACAGACATGAGGTGTTTGGTCTGACAAGGGTGCATCATGGTATTCACCAGCGTAATTCATCATCAATGGTTGGTTCATCAACTGGAGCATGTGACAATGTATCAGCAAAGTAGTGCTGACAGCCCTTCTGCCATCCAGCGGTGTATATGTGTGTATATGTGGCATTTTTGAATGGCCTAAACAACAACTAGCTCCAGTTCAATCCTGGCGTTTTGGCTTTCAGTGGATGAGAGAAAACGACTGCCGCACTGAATCAAATGTCATCATCCATCACTGTGCTGTTGAAAAAGAGTGTAACCAAGTCCTTTGGTTCGTGAAGCATCTGTCTCCAACTCAATAGGTGCACCGATCCCCAAAAATGAGAGTGTTTGGGATTGTGACAAAGTTTCCTTGATGTTGTGAATGGCTATGGAAGGAGTACATGTCCAGAGAAATTTATTTGGTGTCTTCAGAATATCTCGGAGTGGTGTCGCCAGTTCAGCCAATCTCGGGGTAAAGTCTGAGCACTGGTTGACCAATCCCATGAATGACCTTAAGTCCGTGTGGTTTTTAGGCTCAGGAAAGTCTTGAATCGCTCTGGTCCTCTCCAGATCAAGTTGCCATCCACTAGGACTCAATGTGTAACCACCGTACACTCCCTTGACTGAACAGAAACTTGTGTGGTGAAAAGGTGATGCCATATTGCCAAGCTTGCTGTAGTATTTGTCTGACATGTGTTACGCGTTCGTTGAAACCACTGCCATAAGTAAGGCGATTGTCAACATCTTTGGCGAACTGTGAAATGCTTTCAAATGTGGTGTTAGTCCATCGGCAAACTCATCTCCTGCAGAGATTAATCCCTGAAGGTTGCGGCAGTAATGATACCTGCCCCAAGAGGTGATGAATGTAGTCAGCAATTTAGCATCGTCATCAAGAGGCACCTGCCAGTAGTCATGTCTTATGTCAAGTTGGTGAAAAAACGTGCACCAGAAATATTGGAGACAACATCATGAGGTGTATGAGATGGGTACACTGGCCAGTTGACTTGACTGTTCAGATGCTTGAAATCAACTGTAAGTCTCATCTCATTAGTGCCCTTCTTGTGAACAATTACAATAGGGTGACTCCAGTCACTGGGTTCTCAAGCGGGCTCGATAATACCCTCAGCAACCATGTTGTCTAACGGTGTCTTGACTTGCTCTCGGTAAGCATATGGAATTGGCCAAGGTGCATGAACACTTTAAGGTGTAGCATTACCTTTCAGTTTAATTGTTATTGGAGTACCTTCCATGGGTGCCAGTCAGGAAGTGTCAAACATGTCAGTAAATTCAGTTAAAAGCTCCTGGTAAACTCTCTCAATAGTTGCTGATGATGGTGAGGTCGGTGTGAGACATACATTCACTACCAGCGAGAAGGAAGAGGAAGGATGTGCATTGTGAGGGCATGTTGCTGGCAGAAAACCAAGAGCAACTAATGACTTGAAAGAAAGTAGAGCACCTTGAAGACCATCATACACATGTAAGATAGTCTCTTGTGTGTTGCTATCATGTTGGAGACTTACTGATATCTTGTCTAATGATTTCAAGCAATGGCCATCGGCACCAGTCACATAGTCATTGTCTCCTTCAAGTAAGTTGACAGAACCATATAATGCTTGTAAGATGGCAGGGCCAATGGCGTTGACATCACTGTCAGTGTCTGGTAACCAGGAGATCTTTTGTGGAGACAAAACTCCAAGTATATTTGTTGGTATACTGATGTTCAGTAATTGCTCGTTGGCGGAAGTGCATTGCAATTTCAAATGGCCAATAGTAGGTTTACCTGTCTTTCAGCAAGCTTGATGAAAATGTCCAACAATGCCACAGCCATTGCATGTTTTGTCCTTAGCAGGGCATGAGGTCTTGCTGTGACCAGGACTGCCACATTGAGGACAACAATTGTCGTTTGCAGGTCTGGTGTATTTTGCGGTTGTCGGGACTTTGGCAGATTTAGTCTGCGCTGGCTTTCAGAGCTATCCACACCGGTTCTGGCTGATTTTTCCGCCTCTGATAGGTGATACATGTAGACTTCCATATTGTGTTGACGGAATCATGACACCCTGCAAGCCCATCTGATATTTGACTTGCCACCTCTTCTGTGCGACAAATTTTCTCTGCACCGTCCAAGGTGAGTGAGGGTTTAGCCAACAGCTTGTGCCATGTTTCGTGTGAAAGAATTCCGGTGACAATGCGATCACGTAACGCGTCTTGGTTCTGCTGGGTTAATGTCCTCTTCCAAGAAGCACATACTCGTCCCTCATAAAGCTGGCAAAAAGGCTGGTCAACAAACTCGCAAAAATTGTGGAGTTCACAAAGAGCCATGTAAAAATGGTTGATTCATTCTCCACGTTCTTGCTTTTGCTTGTAAAAATCAATCTGGTCCAGCAACAGATTCCTTTGCCGACGAATATACTGACAAATCTGCTCAATGACATGCGGTATGTTGGCAGACAACGAAATAGAAATGATGCCCTCCTAGATGAATTGGCGAAGGTCTTTGTCAAAGTGCTGTCGTAGGACCACCACCCTAATGGTTTTATCTTGGTTAGCGATGTGTTGGTATTGGGCGTAATCTAACCACAGTTCATGCCAAGCAGAAAAGTCTGCCAATGTGGCAGTGAAAGCAAAATCGGTCGATCAGCTGTGCTGACCAGTCTCACTACCTTTGCGTGCAGTAAGGGCGGAGGTTGAGGTTCACTGTAACTCCCACCCTGTGAAGAAGTTGTCACGGCTTGCTCATGCATGGCTAAACCAGGTGAGCTTCCCTTTCCTCGGAAGCTACAATCTGCCACTTCAGAAGACAAGCCAGATCTCAGAGTGGATCCAAGCTTGTGCGTGTCACCTCTGGTGGTTTCTCTGTGTCCATGATGACTTCTTAGCAAAAAAAAATTCGGTCCACTAGAATCCTGTTCACTGCACCATGTTATGTTTACAGAGTCTCACAAACCAACAATGTTCTTTGAGACTTATCTTCCAACAAGTACGAAGAGAGAAAGAATGACATGAAGGTATACGTAAATTACCAATATAGAGCTGATAGGGCGGAGCACTATAGCTTATGATTAAAGTAATAATAATAATAATAATAATAATAATAATAATAATAATAATAATAATAATAGTAATAATAATAATAATAATAA
>JAOWAW010102183.1:4487-15198 GCA_028565695.1 Nicola tetela
CCTCTCTCTCTGTAGCTCTCTGTGTCTCTCTCTGCCTTTCTCTCTCTCTCTCTCTCTCTCTCTCTCTCTCTCTCTCTCTCTTTCTTTCTTTCTCTCTCTCTCTCCCCCTCTCTGATCACATGTTGAGAATTTTGAGAATTGAACAGTTCCCTGCACTATGATTTAGCAGAAAGAACTAATTCGAAGCACAACAGTATGGCATGGAGGCTCAGAAATACACTTGCTAACTTCTGAATGAGAGCTGTCAGTTGCCACTGACACATTGAGAAATTAGGATTTGGCTGATTCTAGCCACAGCGCTGTGACAGTACCTGCCAAGATGCATTGCTCATTCTGACACAATATCATGTGACCCTACCTTCAGGTCAACAGCGGCCTTTCCCAGCTTCATTGTTTGAAAATTCAGATGAACGTGCTTTGCTCCAACATCATCGTAGCTGCACAAAAGCAGAGCTTGATTGGGACTGTCACGTGAAATACTGAAAGATTCGTTCAAGTCTTATTGATCTCACACATCCAATCCCATTTATCAATAATGTCGCCGCTATCATTTAAGATTTTGCCTGGGGTACAGACAATTTACAGTGACCCATTGTTCACGGTTCTGATCTTTGTGTTCAAAGGTTTTGGAGTGATGTTGCTGCTTAGTAAGTTAGGGTGCTATGGCATTAGATATTAGTGTTCAGCCACTGGCTGATGTGTGAGGGATTTAGGCTAGCCACATATCTGTATGTTGATCTGTGATTGTGCCACACATACACCCCCTTCACTTCACACTGGCTTACCAACATGTCGGGAGTGGTGTGCTGTCAATTTTCTGAAATGAAACACGGAGAGGCAGAGAGAAAGAGTAAGTGAATGAATGAACACTATACGAGATTGAAGTAGCAACGTTACTGAAGGACCCTCTCCTGAGAAACCCTTCCCCACTAATCGGACAGTCCTGTGAAAAGCATGAAAACTGCGCCACGACAGTGACAAGCGGCCGATGATGAGACAGTGCGTCTTTACCTCAACCACTGAAGGCAGCAATTTTTCAACGACAGCATTCACCAGTGTGTCTGGTAGAACCACTTGTATTGCTGGCTGAGGCGCCAACTGGGGGGTTGTCGTAGCAGTGGTGAACACATTGACAATGATTAGTTCTAGCAAAAATGACCAACAGTTATGGTTACCTGCCATTACTCCGGTTCAGACCTAGAAACTAGCTCAGTGTTTCAAGAGACGTCGTGGTGAGGAGGGATTGACAGTTGTGCCCCCTCCTAGCGCTTTGAGCTACAAGTGCACCTCCTGGCAACTCAGCTGTCGTTCAAGCCGCGAGACGCCGCGGCGGCCGAGTCTCGAGGGTCAGTCCGAACATACTCAGCGGCTGGACATATAGATGGGGCGGAACTTGTTACCACCGAAAAATTCTATTATTGCAGACTGGCATACTAGCAGACGGTAGCATAGTGAAATGGCTTCTCTGTAGCATGATGTCATCAAGCATCTTATCCCTTGGGCACCATAAGCCATACCTATAGAGACTATAGACCATTCACTCGTTCCAGGCGTTCATACGAAAATGGTCGTTGCGGCCCGGAAAATAGAGGACGCAGTAAAGGTTACCATGTGTAAAAGAGCTCAGATTTGTAAATTCTTCGCCCGTGAAAACACTCATAATTACAAAGTCTTTTATTACGGACGGAAAAGAGAGAAAACAACGTTTCGCAGTGGCTCCGAAACGTTGTTTTCTCTCCATTCCGTCCGTAATAAAAGAGTTTGTAATTATGATATGTGAAAGAGTTAGGAATTTGACCACGCCGGCACCAAAGAGCCGGGCATTGATCAGCGGACTGGATACGAGGTTACCGTCGTTGTTTTAGGGGTTCTCCAGCCGAAATACTGTTGGAAACACCGCTTACAATGGAACGCCTGTCTCCACAAGGCATTCGCGGCTTGGCTCAGGTGAAACATACCATGCATGGTGGCATCTACTGTTGCGCCAGCCACATGACTCCTGCACATGAAACAAGCAGGAATGGAGAGGCAGTAACGACACTGGTTCGATATCCATCTCAGTGATAGTCCTTCCCATGAAAGACATCGCTATTTTTGGATATGATAGATTGATAATATATGTATATACATCAATCAATCAATCAATAAATCCATCAAGTTGCCAGACTTTCACCCAGGGTGGTGTAGTCCCTCAAATAGGATACAACTTTCATTTCGGAGTTAATGACAGAGCACCCAACTCAAACCGTCTCTAATGAATGGAAATGTCCGGAATTAAAAATATCGCCGATTTGCCCTTTTTCATGCATGTCAATGAAGTGTGCCTTATTTATTTATTTATTTCCTTATATTTAAAGAATTTCCCAACAGGAAAAATATCATGATCGAGGCTCTATATATATATACCGTGTGACTTCTGTAGCATTCACACTTTAGCGCCTAGAGAATTTCTGGTTGTTTTCAGCTCATCTTGCATCACCCTGCCTATGGCTGTGAGCAGCAGTCAAACTTCTCACTTAAAGTGCTCTCTTCCCATTGGCGCTTTTTGTTCGGCAGCCTTTTTTTACGCGCGGACCACCAGATCCGGGATTACATTTCTACACCTTTTCTCCTTGTGTTAAAATTTATCAATTTTGCAACCGCTCCGGATAGCTAGTAATGCTTGCTCTTCCAAGCCCAGCGGCAAAGGTCAGGATTTCTAGTGTCAGCGACCTCTCAAGCTCACAGTTTGGTAACGTCCTACTTACGTCATATCAATCTCGTAAAGTAATACACGTAGCCTGATAAGTTGAATTTATGCAAGTACGTGTAGTTAGCGCGTGTGCGATGAGGAGAGGCTTCGGGAAACTTGCACTAACGTCACATCTACCATACACGCTTCATACACGCACACCACGACACACGATTCCACCATACGGTGATGTACATGTAGTTACCAGTGGCTGGGTGAAGTCTGATTTTGAACATCTGGGACCGGGAGCGCGATCGGCATCAGCACCACTCGACTGATCGACGCGCGGGCTTCTGCATGTATCATCAGCAGATCTATATCAGGATCGGAGATCCGTCACTCGGCTTGCAGCAGCTAGTTGGGTATTCGCACGAGACGTCGACTGTCGACGTCGGCATGTCGTTGTTGCTGTACGCATCAACGGCGTCAGCGTTTTCTCTGCTGTTCTCCGTTTATCATGAGTCAGCGATGTCGACTGCAATAGATCGTGCGAGTTACGTTTTGACTACACTAGTCGTTGATCATGGTTGATCTTGTAGGCTTCAAGTAGTTTCCTCGTATAGTACAATGCAACTTCGGCGACTCTCAATATATTTACACGCAGGGAAGTTTAGTTTCGTCAGATCGACGGCAGCGCGATTGTTAGGAGGGGTAACCACAGCTGTGAGGAAAATCTGTTTGTCACTGGTACGGTGAGGGGCCTTAATAAATTGCTGATGGCAGAGTATCGTTCGCCACAGCGTGGTGTTCTATCATGCAAGGCCCTCGCTTGAGAGGTATCGCTTTATTGCCGTCGCTGCATTTCCCAGCACCAGCGTACAGTATCGGTGACTTCGAGTAGAACGTCAAGGAGGCCGCTATGGCGAAACGATCCGCTGACGGGTCCGTGCAATTTCGGCAGGTAGCACCTGTTATCTTGATGATCTTCGCCAACTTTTTCGGACAGAATATCATCTTTCCATTCTTACCGTTTATGGTGAAGGACTTTCTTGATGTGTCCCGCAATGAAGTCGGCTTCTACTCTGGATTTCTTGCCAGTGCGTACCACTTGGGAGCTTTCATTGGCAGCCTTATGTGGGGAGCAGCGGCCGACCGCTTTGGCCGCCGTCCCGCTCTACTGGCAAGCCAGTCGCTGACGATGATCTGGATGTTGATGTTCGGCTTTAGTCGATCCTTCGCCTGGGCAGTGTTAGTCCGCTGTCTCTGGGGATTGAGCAGCGGCATCGCCGGTGTCGGCAAGACCGTCTTGTCGGAGAGTGCCACCAGTAAGGCGACGGCGCGCACCTTCGCTCTTATGGGTGTCGCCGGTGGCTTTGGCCGACTGCTCGGACCCGCGACTGGTGGACTGCTGGTCGGCCTGATCGCCGATTTCCCGTACGTTTTGCCCTCGCTGGTGTGCTTCTTCGTGAGCGGCGTTAGTTTGATCCTGAGCCTGTTTTTTTTAAAGGAGACTCTTGTAAAACGATCGACGAAAGCGAGCAAGCCTCTGCCTGGCCGACAGTCTCCAGGTAACACAGAATGTCACGAACAGGTTGAACTCCTTCCAGCGTCGACGCCTGACGTTGCTCCAACAACGAACGGATCTGTGACGCAGAATGGACACGTCGACGTGTCGTACAGCTCACCTGCCCGTCGACAAAAGTCACGATGGAGCCACTGGACATACGCACCAAGATGCTGCCCCTGCCATGTTTCGGTCACACCCGCACCGTATCAGCGTATGGACGAATCTACGAACAGCAATGGCGGTTGTGGGTCATGCTGTCGACGGGTGGGCAACACTTTGCGTGACTATGGCCTGTTATTGAAGGACCGTGTGATTCGTTCAGCATGCATCGTGTACACTCTCCTGGCCTTGACCGCCATAATGCACAACCAGCTGATTCCATTGCTGCTTGTCGTAAACTTTGCACACGGTGGCTTGTGCATGAACTCAGCAGAAATCGGAATTGTCCTTGCTGTCGTTGGTATATTCCAGCTGCTAATGCAGCTGTTGCTTTATCCACGCCTTGCAAAGTGCTTTGGGTACAGACGTGTTTTTCGAGGTGGCATGATCGGCCTTGCATTCTTCTTAATCCTGCTACCTTGGCTGCCAAAGTTCACTGGAAATCAAGACCCAGTGAGGGATGTGTTACAGACACCATTAGCTAGTAATGCAAGTGACTTTTCTCCTACTCGACCAAGCTGGTTAAACAGCTCCAAACAGCCAACACCATTCGCCACAGAATCTTCTACTTTCCTTGGAAATACTTCTGACTTTGACCTAAGTAATGTTACGACTGATTCCTATGAACAAGAAACACACATACAACCAACTTTAAACACATCTGTGTCAAGCGATGTTTGTTTAGCAAGTAAAGGCGTGGTTGGTAATGACACTGATGAGTGTGGGCGACCTTTGGCGCAAAGCGGAAAATCACGAATGGTCAACTTCAATCTGATCGCATGCTTGGCATGGTATGTGTGGCTAATTGTGTTTGTGGTTGCTGGAGGAGGTTACTTGACTCGAACTGTCTCCTTCACCAGCGTCAACATTCTCATCAATAACTCCTGTGAAATGGAAGTGCGGGCACGTGTAAATGGGATTGGTATGGCTATGTCTGCCGTTGGTCGTTTAGTTGGTCCCATCATTGTCAGTAATATCTTTGCTGTCAGCGATACCAATGCACCACATTCCACGTTCACTGTCTGGCATCACACAACAGCTTGGATGACAGCACTCTTTGCCCTTGTAGCTGCTCTCTGGAGCTTGAAGCTTCCAGCTAGCATTGAGAAGAAGAAGATAGCAATTTCGGCCGAGCCTAATCCAGCAAACACTCCGTCACCAGCAGACACTCTGTTACCAGTGGACGAGGAAAGTGAGTTAGCTGATGTTGAAGATGAAATCAAAGATGTACATCCTTCAGGGGAAGAAAGTGCACTGGTACTGCATCAGAACACTAGTAAAAATGAGCATGAATCTGCCGTATGAGAAATTTTCTGAGGTTCATGTGAATTACCTCATTTGTTGTTGATATTCTATAAAAGAGTATTGTATCTCTGTGATATTCAATCCACTGCTTTTTCCAATGTTTGGGCTGGTGTTTTGGAAATGACTTATGTTATATATAGGGATTGTAAATTCTTCTCTTGTGCCATGTCTAATGTGCAAAAGTCTAGATCTTCTCAGCAGTTGTTTTGTACGAAAAAGACAAGCCGAATGATGTGGGTTACTGAGTATGCTCAGACAAGTTAAACATCCACACTAGGCTATTTTTCATTATCAATACCGTACCTAGAGACCGTCTGTTTTGACTACGGATGTGCGACTTCAAGAAGACAAACATGCAGATTGTTGACGTTGCTGCTGCTTGAAAGAGTTGTGTTGGCCAAGATGTCTGCCATGCTAGCCAGGAATTATGACTTAAGTAAGGCGAGGAAGGGGCAGGAGAGAGTGGGGAGGGGTGAGTAAGGAGGGATGAGTGAGGGGAGCGTTGGATTTCTTCTTTTACTTTTACTCCATCAGAAATAGAGTAACTGAGGTACAAAGCAATGTTTCGGGAAGGATTGTCCTTCCAAGTTCGTCAGGTTGTCAAGGTGTTGTTGCTGTGGAAAGCTGGTGACTGTATCTGTCTTTAGCTGCGCATGCTGAGAAGTTAGCTGGCTTCCAGAGTAGTTGTTATCATGCTGTTCTGTAGCTGCTGTCTGTAGAGGCATTTCAGTTGCAATGGATTACAATCAAGCGGTCATGTATTTGATGCTCCTGGCTTGTTAACCTCAACAGCATGCTAACACCCATTCCAATATCCAAATTTAGCTCAGGCTAGGATGGGACTGTTGATGATGTCCGGTCACAGAAGAGCAATTCAGAATGAGATACCACTTGCACAAAGGAAATAGAATCATCCTGGGAGTATACAGAGCTGCATAACACTGAATTGCTTCAATTTATACTGACAGCATTGTAAGCTTACTTGTAATCTAAGTTTTTCTGAGGCTGACTGGCCTACATGGGACATAAAATATGTGGTCAAGGTTTGAGCTTGAAAGTATTTGGGGTGCAGCAGATAAAGTGAAACAAACAAGAAAGAGGGTTGAAGCTATAACACTGGCTGGACACCATCAGATAAATGATTATGTCAGTTACACGACGTTCATTGCATCAGTGCGCATATGGGTAAAACATCATATGTATACATAATGTGTATGTCATTGACTCAAGTACAATGATGAGGGAAAGTGCCTAAGGGACAATATTCGCTATCCTGTCAAACTGAATCTCTCTCTCTCTCTCTCTCTCTCTCTCTCTCTCTCTCTCTCTCCCAAACCTCCCATCGCTCTCTCTCCCAGATCTCCCACAATTCTCAGTCATTTATGTACAATGCTGCTGGGTTCAATTTCTAGTTGACTATACATGCACTTAACAAGTCTCTTCATCTCTCACATTGCCATTGCTGCTGGAAACCTCCAATGCTGATATAATCCCCCAATGCTGATATAAACCCCAAATGCTGATATAGATTTCCAATGCTGATATACTGTGTCCCCAAAGCTGATAAAAAAAACCCAATGCAGGTATAAACCCCAATGTTGACATACTGTGACCCCTAATGCTGATATAAACCCCCAATGCTGATATAAACCCCTGATGCTGATATAATCCCCCAATGTCGATATAAACCCCCGATGTTGATATAATCCCCAAATGCTAATATACTGTGACCCCCTAATGCTGATATTATCCCCCAATGCTGATATAAACTACCAAAGCTGATGTAATCCCCTAATGCTGATATAAACCCCCGACGCTGATATAATCCCCAATGCTGATATAAACCCCCAATGCTGATATAATCCCCCAATGCTGATATACTGTGACCCCTAATGCTGATATTATCCCCCAATGCTGATATAAACCCCCAAAGCTGATATAAACCGCCAACGCTAACATATTTCAAGTTCTCACACAAGTGACTGCGTGCATCAAATCTACGGTGGGCCCACCTTGACATCTTCGTTATCGACTGGTTGTGTGCACTGTCTTGTTATCAAATGTACTTTTCTAGCACTGTACCTCTTCGGCTGACTTACAACCGGCATCCATTTTATTTCACCAAAAAAGGTAAAAAAAATCTCCGTGTTTTCTCTTCCACTTCCATACAGACCTCCATACAGAAATAACAGGGCTTGAGAAAACTCGCGATTACTCGATCAACGGAGTGTCGGAGGCTTCACAGGCATTTAGTGGAGCTCATCTCCGCTTAGCCGCAGGATTGGGCTGTCAACGCATCCCGGCGAACTGTCCATGGGAGCCGATAGGGAAGCTTTTTTCGGGATACCATTACGACATTAGCGAACTGCTCTGCGTAAAGGCATAAATGTCCCTTAGTATTGGAGGTCCCACTCTACCACTTTGTTCTCCTTTTCAGTCAGCCATGAACATTAGCTCAGCTATTTGGCTGCTCGACAAGGTGGACATTCGGATCACTCTTTGCAATTTAACTCAGGCCCAGTCGACTCCGGCGATCGCGATGATGATCGACAACTTGACAAATTGTCGCCGCTAATATTAATAACATTTGAGTCCATCACGAAAAGTAATTCCCACTCCTGATTGTGGATGGTCAACGTATTTATTAACTGCCGCGACCACCCCTGATGTAGATGATCTACCGGTAGGTCTTGAGAACTTCTGTGCTATAATCTTCGTCGAAACCTTGCGTACGTACGACGTCGGTGTGGTACGGTCTGCATGCATAAGGCCGAAGCAGTCGCTGTACATGTAGTATGCATATGCACCATGACTTGTCTACTTTGTACCATAAGGATATGTTTTTTCAAGTTTTTTCACGTTTGTCCTGGCCTGGCCTGGCCGCGAATATGGTGATAACGATAAAGGCTACATATCGAAAACTTGTCTCAAACCGGTGCCGCCGGTGGCCGGCTGGGTGGGCAGGCAGCCAGCATAAGGCCGCATTTAGTTTTTCGTGTTTTCGTCTCTCGAAAAATGTCGCTGTTTCCGGCTCCACTATGCATGGATGAGCACAGCATTTTTAATTTCATCCAGCGATATCATCCACATTGAGGAAAAACAGATAACGGCAAGTCTTCACTGGGCCACTTGTACCAGGACTGTCTGTCGAATATCATTCAATGTCAGACGCGGGGTGTCAAGCAAAAACGTGTGACGTGGCTGCGTGGATCAGATGTGCACCGACATCAATAGTTTCGGGCAATGTATAACTCCCTCTTCGCCGAACGCAGTCGTTGGAGCGAGAAGGAATGGTGGCCCGTGGGCTACGATAGTAAGCAGACAGCCATGCTTGTAGGCCCCCAGACCTTCGCAACCCGGCTCCTCTTGGGAATGTCACGCAAGCAAACAACAGCACATTCAAAAGTTTCTGCGTTTCGCCCAGCCGATCTCATGTAGTCAGATATATATAACAGCATGCAAATACCGAGGGGAAAAACATGTTGCTATAACCCGACTGCTGTGTCGGCGAATACGTTAGATCGTCGTCCGCATTCAGACAAAGCCTTTTCGTGGATTTGCTTCTCTGACTTTGAGTACTCATTATAGCTATAATCCTCGTGTGAGATCTGTAGCAAGGTGTCGATTGTCCGACATGACAGTCTCACACTTGCTCCTCTGCTTCGTCTGTCTCTTCGTACCTTGCCTTTATGTTCACACGAGAAGTCTTCCGGTGAATGATCGAGTCAGGTTTGCATACCAGAGACAAAATGCTGTTCAAGCCCGCAGCGTATCCGGCAATTCGATTTCGTTCTCGGCTGACAGCTATGCAAGCGTGGACTTCAACGATGAGAGTCGAACAGTTCGTCCGCCGCCGAGAGCGACACCGCAGCCACTGCCTTTAACCCAGGCACGTTCTGCAACGTATACGTTGACGCAGACCACCGTTTCTCTTGTGACCACTACGGTAGAGGATGGCGGTAGTGTCACGACTGCTCGACAGTCCAATCTACCGCCAGGTAGCTCCAGGCCACCTGAAACACCTAATACAGGAGCGGGAGAATGTACATCAGAACCATGTCCAACAAACGGGATAGGCCCGACGTCTGTAAGCTTAAGCCCAACGTCTATAAGCTTAAGCCCAACGTCTGTAAGCTTAAGCCCGACCACGCCCGAGCCCGTCACCACTACGGAATTCCCTGAACCGCCGGTGGAGACGAGCAGCACGGAGAAGGACAAGCGGTGAACGTTGAGTTAATCTCAGTAGATCTGTTGGGATTGGAATGCTTCGCGATTCAAAGCACTCCTGAATGTATTCGAAAATTCACCGAAAAAAGAAAACATTTGGTCAACTCTTAGGAACGATTGGCAACCGCCCGATTACTTGTACTGTATCTTTATTCATAGCTAGAGGTGATACAATTCAATTGCTTCAATTCAATGAGGCTACAACTAATGTATAAGCGGTAAGTCTATTCGACGCAGATTCTAAACCCATTTTATCGATGAATTTGCATGATGCTTTGGAATTTCTCTCTGATTACTTACTAGTAGCAATGTGATTATAACTAATAATGTTTCAACATGAACTACGTAATTCAGTGATCGAAGCAGGCCTTCGTTGTTAGATCAGATTATAGATTACTGGCAGCCATAATGTTACGTAGACCGTCTAGGAACTACAGTTATCCATCAAAACTTCACTCAAGATCTTGATGCTCAACACTCTCCTTCACCATCTTCAATTCAATTCAATCAATGATTCCCTGTAAACGGGCCTGTTTTGCCTTATCTGTGACGCATGCGCATGCAACAACTTGAAAACAGCTAGAGTTATAGCAATAATTCCTGATAGCATAAAAACGTTGATAACTGGACCAGAGAGCTAGAGAAGAAGCGACATTGTTAGCGAAAGCGACTTGGAGAGAGAGAGAGAGAGAGAGAGAGAGAGAGAGCGGCAGAGAGAGAGAGAGAGAGAGAGAGAGAGAGAGAGAGAGAGAGAGAGAGAGAGAGAGAGAGAGAGAGAGAGG
>JAOWAW010102194.1:0-15197 GCA_028565695.1 Nicola tetela
TGCAGGAGGCAGAAGCAACGACAATAGTAAGCTGCAGGTAGTCGATCTGTCGTAGATTACGTCAGGTGTTTGTCTCGCTCTCTCTCACGACCTTAGAAGGTACAGGTAAAGGCGCTTGTGTCGACATTGACGCTGCAAGGGAACTGTCGTCTTTTCAAGAAGTGAATTATGGCTACGAAACGACCCAAGTATAAGTCCAAAAGTTTTGTCGAAGACTCTGATGAAGATGAAAGTGAGGTACCAGTAGTTGTGATATCGGATGGCTGATTGCACGTTCCAGTAAAGCGATAATAATCATATGTAGTTTGTTTTCATTTCCCCTGTAGCCAAAGAGAGTGCAGAAATCAGAGCCTTCCGAGAAGTTGACAGCCTCTGGCGATGGGGTGAGTTGACTCCTTTACTGTAAAGTTGTCGATGTAAATCAGTGAGGAATTCTTAAGGAAGAGAACCTTTGGAGGAAACTGAGAGGGAGGGAGGGACGGAGGGAGATAGATAGATACGTAGGCAGGTAGGTAGGTAGGTAGGTAGATAGGTAGGTAACTGGTAGGTAGGTAGATTATATACAGAGAGAAAGGGGGAGGGGGGGGGGGGGGGAGAGACAGAGACAGAGACAGAGACGGGGAGACAGAGAGAGCGCAGAAATGAGGATACAGGAACCAGAAAGGCACATTGGGGAGACAGATAGTAGAGAAAAAGAGTAACTGAATAAGAATGAGCGCAGGGTCAAGAGGACGAAGAAGCAAAAAGGGTTTACGAAGAAATGTCAGATGGACGAGGTTGAAGGGAAGATGAAAGGAAAGATCAACGCGAGAGATAAAGAAAATGTAGGAGATGAGCATCCTTTGTGCATGCATGTCTTTGATACAGTTTTAATAATGGCCTATTATGGATGGTGCCCGATCTTTATAAACTTCTGCAAGCACCATAGTCTCACAAGTTTCATTCACGTTGGTCAAAAGGCCATCATGAAAGAAAAGAAAAGAAAATGAAAGAATTTAATGCCCTTAATAATACTGGCCTTTCATTGGCTATTGGTGGGGTGGGGTGGGGGCATAGAAGATTATTATTATTTAGCTACCAGTTTTAAATCTGTGTTTCTCGTCACAATTTTTTGCCAACTATATGAGGGAGTGCTCCAAAAAAAAAAAAACTTTCCTAACATTGCCAAGTATGCAAGTGTACACCAAACAATGGCATCCTGCCTTTCAAACGCTTGCCAGAACGTCATGTTAACTTCTAAAACATGCCACCGAAGAGGGGGAAAATGGGGATTCCATACACCCATATTCCTATTCAAAGTACGTTCTTAGATACTGACTACAAGTGTTTACAGCGGATGAAATCGAATGTGGCTGCCCTGTACTGAAAGAGCCTGGTACGTTTACATAAATCTGCTGGTGCCCATTCTTATGTGAGAGTCATGGGTTGATGGCAAGAGTAGCATTTAATGTGTTATTATCACTGGCGTGTGAAAATACACAAAGTATGTACATTACTCTTCAAACCTCGGCTTATCACTGTCATGACAGTGTCACCAAAGGAGGCTCAGTCTCCTGTGCTCTAAATCAGTAAGAAGTCCTTTTACTTTTAGGTCAAGAGAAATGAATAGCAAAAAATAGTAACTTATACATGTACAGTGCGTATTGGTTATAGTGTGGGTGTTTGAATATGAATACTCTATTCTTATATGTGATAATTACTATACGCGATATGTCAGTTACTAGTGCATTCATGAAAGTTCTTCTCAACCAAGTAAAAAAAAAAATGCAATGCAAACACAAATGTGGTTTTCACTTTTCTCCAAGAAAGTCTTCCTGGCTGAATCTTCTTGATTCCAACAGGCCAGGACAACGATGGCGAGTGAAAGTGCTTCTAAGGTCAAAAGGCAAAGCCTTTCCGTCAATGAGAAGCTGAAGATATTGAATTTCGTGGATGACAACCATGGGAAAAGTCAGTCTGCGCTGGCCCGTGAATTGAAAATGCCTCAGCCAACTTTATCCAAGCTCCTCCGTCAGCGAGACAACATTTGCGGAACATGCTGCTTCTGGTTTCACCAGCACCAAATGCTAGTGACAGCCAAAATGCAAACTGCTGGAGGAGGCCTTGGAGTCTTTCTTTGCTGCATGCAAGACCAAACAGCTGAAGACTCTGACTTATGATGATTTCAAAGGGGAAAGAGGTCGGCAAACGATTAGTGGATGCTGGCCTTGTGGAGTCAGACAATATTCCAGCCACAGATGTTGCTTAGAAATCGCTCTTGCAGTGATTCATGAAGAAACGAAGCATCTCATCTTGGACAACTCAAGGTGAGTCTGGTGATACTGATGAGGCAATGGTGAAGGAGTTTTTTTGAGAAGGTTCAGCCGGATTTTTTCAAAACTGTCGGGGAGGATCTGAGCAAAGTATACAATATGGATGAAACGGGCCTGGCGAGCACTACCAACACAGACATTGGCCAAAGTAGATGAACGAGTGAAAGTGAGCAAAGTGCAGAAAGACTGAGTTACATTCGCTACAACTGTGTGCATGGATGGAAGTGCTCTACCACATCATGCTATTGGGTCCTCGTGTCTTCCCTGCGCTGTTGCCGCAGCCCGCACGGCGCCTGCACAAGTGTTGAAAGGGTGATGGACTTTCAATAACAAGGTGTGGATGACATTGGAAATTTTTAGAGAGTGGCTGCTTGACCTCAACCGTCAGTTCCGTTTGAAGGGTAAAAAGATTATTCTTCTTGTGGACAACTGCCCAGCCCACAAAATTGAATTGGTAGCTGAAAGGCTTGATTTCGTCAATGTCATGTTCTTACCTGCTAACACTACCTTGCTTATTCAGCCGTGTGATGCCGGGATCATCAAGAATTTTAAGGCTGCCTAGCAGAAGCTGGTGCTGAGAAAGATCACTCATGTTGTGGACGATGACTCTATTCCAACCCTGGACACCAATGCCATCAAGAAGTCTATGAACATGATGCCTTGTCTTCAGTTCAGCAAGGAAGCATGGGACAACATGTCCTCTGACACCATCAGGAACTGCTGGTGGAAGGCAGGGTTTGGTGCGCAGCTGGTGGGAATGAACACCAAAGCAGCCTGTACAAGTAACGCCTTGGAAGACGATTTTCATGAACTTGAGAAGCTGGATGCTGCAGCACCAGTGGCTATGCCTCCATCTGATGACCTGGAAGAAATTGTGCAGATGGTGTAGGAAGAAAGAGGTGAGGGAGTAGAAGATGCTGAAGATGATGTACAAGCACTTCCTGATCTGTCAATCACCAGCGAATTGTTTGCTGCAGGGGTAGTCTTGCACAGTGGTCTGTATGCCAGCGATGCGGACCAGAGCGTGCATCAACATGTCAGCAAGATCGAGGCCTTCGTCATGCAATCAGGGGCATCAAGATCTCATCAGCTCACACTGAACAGTTTTTTTTTTTTCAAAAAATTATGTTCTTCATTTTGCTACATATACATGTACATGTACTGTACATAGAAGTTGGTTTGTTTGGACCTACATTGTATTCCTGTAGACGATACATTTTTTATGCTTTTGTCGTGTTTTGATGGCATGATTCCATTCTTATGTCCAATATATTCCTGTACACGATAATATTGCATAAAGGAATAAAAGCCCATACAAATATATTATGATTATGAATTTCAGGCAGCTCACTCCTATAGGCGCTATATTCTTATAGCTGACCACCTATAAGCGATACACACTGTGTATGGAAGTGAGATCCATTTGGCTTATTTCTATGAGGTATTCTGCTTTCGTTTTTGCATCAAGTTTGATCTGTCAGCTCGGCGCCGTGTGACGATTAATGAGTTTCGTGGGAAGCTGCTTGTTGACATTCGAGAATATTACCAAGCAGATGGTGAGCTACGACCAGGGAAGAAAGGTAAGGTTGTTGAACTGTCTTTCCATGTCCATCATGTCATTGATTTGCTTGTGACATTTAAGATGAGACAATTTGAGAAATTATAAGGCCATAAACACTGTTCCCAGTAACCTGTCTGTCTGCTTTCTGTAAAGGCCAACAGTAGGCTTTTTAAATTATTATCCAGCAACATTTTTGCAAACATTAAAATACAAGGTCGTTGCATGTGGGAAATCTGACTCAATGCTTGTGCATACTAGCACCTGTGGCTGGTAATGGTTACATGACATATCAGGAATGTACATGTAGTTTACACTATTGCTATGGTGTTGGATGCTGTGTGTGCCATCGAATGCTGTGTTTCAATTAGGCTGCAGATCAGTGCTGAACTTGGCCCTTTGCGCAGGTGTATGGGATGGAGGCATATAGACTGGATTGATAGTTGACTGGTGCAGACTGTGCCTACAGTTGTTTCCGTATGCATGGTCCTGGTCACTTCTCTGATGTTAGCCAGTCTCACAGCTGCTGCCAGACCTTCAGGTCCGAAAAGGTGTCTGGTATTGACTTGGTGGCATCGAGTCTGTTCATCTAGGAAGGCGCATTGCTCATGCAGCTTCATTTAGCACTGTGCTGGCTATTACACGGCTTGATGATGTATCCATCAATTCATTGCCAAATAGGTGGTGACCTTGTTTTGACAGCTCATTTTTTTACAAGTTTTGCAATGCTGTGGTCACCTGCTTCGAAAATAAGCTGCCGTCACAGCTGTAGCATTTGGACATTAGCATTGCCTAACAGGAGCAGTGTCTTCTGGGCGATATCCAACACTTTATTGGCCGGAATGGTGACCGAAGTCAAGCTTAGATCGTCAGAGGACTTTTTTCCTTCATGTAATGTAGGACGGTAGACCACAGGCAGGATGCTGGGCCTGCCGCAGCCAGCAGTGCCGTCTGCACCTGCATCAACTTGCCATCCATGGCTTTTGGGAAACGATTTCCCAGTGAATGTACAACAGCCTCATCCATTTTGGGGACAGACATGGCTGATGTGTCTGGTCTGGGGTGTGTACCTGCCATGTCCTTCCTCTCATCTTCTGCTAAGACTCTGCAAGAATGTGTCTCACAATAATCAGATACTGCCTGAGGGGCAGTATGAACGTACTTATTACTGGCCTCTGCTTTCCTTGGATCAAATGGTTTCTGCAGTGCTGGGTGCTTTTGAAAGGGAGCATTGTCCACAGATGCTGCTCTCTTCATGAGCGGATCTGCCGCAGAACTTTGGTCCTTCTTGGTGGTATGTGCGTGCCCGTTGTGTGTCACTGTCAGCGACATTTTCTGGGTATTGACCCAGATCTATGGCATTATTTGAGCATTGCCTCAAATCAACTTCACTGGCTTGGTATTGACTAAGGGAAATACTTGCAGTCGAACGTGTGGATGCATGTTCGTGATTACCTGCGCCAGTAGTAGTTGATCCAATATTGGCTGGATCCACTGGCTGAGCTGGCAATTGGCCGTGCTTACCTTTGCGGTCCCCTTCTTCGTCCATACTAGACGAGGGGGGGCAACATGGCCTCTATTGAGCCCATCAGTGAGAGCTCATCATCATTGTTGAAAGGAACAGAATGCAAAATGGGTGAGAGATCCATACCTGTAAAATGAACCGCCGAGTATTGACTGATGATTGTACTTCCAGAAAAATCCTAACCAAGCAAGTTGATATGCTTGTCAATGCTAACGTGCAATCGCACGCTGGTCAAAATACTCTTGGAGTGAGCATAAGAAAAGGCCTAAGAGAAGGTGTGGTCTTTGTGGCTTTATCAGCTGCCATGATGGATAGCATGCGTGACCGCAGGTTAAGAGTGTGTAGATATCTACTAAACGCTATTATCTGGGAATGAAGTATGAGAAAAGCAAGTGGATAGAGGGGCCCAAAACACTGCCATATTTAAAGCCAAGACTCCCAAGTGTAATTGTGTATCTTAGTAAGTCACAAGCGAGCAGTTCTCACCACATGTAAATGCGACACACAGACAGGCGACCAATAATTGCAGTATAGGAGCCCTCTCAGCTCTCCTGACCCTATGGGTCTAGCAAGGGCTATAATGATGACTGGTTTTGGTTCAAATTGATAATGATGACTGGCTTTGGAGCACATTGATTTGATTGGTTTTAATGCAAATTGATCAGTTGTCGCTCTTGGTCTTGCGTTGGTTTAGGAATCTCTCTTTCTCTTGAGCAGTGGGAAAAACTCAAAGAAAAGGTGGCAGACATTGATCAGCGAATCCAAGAGTTATCTTGATGCATTTTGTCTTTTCACAAGGTAACAGTTTGAAGTAGACTGAGTGTTGTTTAGAACCACTGTTTCTTATTTCTCTGCTAAAAGCCATTAAGAGTGTTAGACCACTAGTATCCTCTGTAAAATGGGTTATTTTGCAACAAATTTTTAACTATTTTAATTGCGAGTTTCTTTGGGGAGGTTATACTGTAAATCAACAAATTTTTGGTCATTTTCAGTTCTACATCCAGAGGCCAAAATTAATCAAGGTTGACAATTTCTGCTGTCCACATAAGGCTCCTGCAATGTGTTGGAGGACTGAAAATAATACAAGGCTGAAAAGTTTAGAGTGAGAAAAGACCGAAATTGTCAGGGCCAATTTTGTTGATTTACAGTAAATTTTGGTTTTAAGTTTAGCAATCTGATTTCCCATGGAATATCTCACTATACCAAAAGTAATGTTGCAACTCCAGCAGAGTATATTCGTGGTGCTGGCAGTGAGCCTGCTCAAGGCCAAACAAGATTGCCCTCTGTCCAAGTCCCTGTCAAGCTGTCCTTGCTAAAAAAAAAAATTAAAGTTATTAATTAAGCACAGACAGCAGTGGGGAGGGATAGGTTTCATTGTTTCAGGAGATTGTGCAGTTCTTTACATCCTCTTCAAATACGCCTTATTTCCAATTACCAGTCCAATGGAATTATACAAATTAGTCTACCATGTGTGTGAAAGCCACTCTTGAACAATGGTTTTTGCAAACAAGAGACTCACTAAATTTAATAGTAAGGCATCCTCCATGACCCCAATAAAGGGTTACTTGCGATCATGTTGTGAAGAGATTTAAAGGAACTGAACCGGTGTTAAACCCAGTTAAGGCAGGAGGGTAAACCCTTAGGGGCAAATTTGGGTGATTTACATTTTTTTGCTTCTGTTGAAAGAAGAAGAATTAATAAGGAATCATTTGGTGAAAATAGAATGTAAAAATTCAAATCGGAAGTGGGACAACAGTGTGTGCAAACACGACGACTTTTACTGGGTCATCATGGCATCTGACAGTGCCATGCGGCTGCATCTCCGGTCGATATCTAAAAATATATCGCTGGGGAAGTCCTGTTGCCAAACTCTGTTGCTATCTGGATTATGCACGTTTGACCAATAGCAACATTTGTTTACTCCTGAGCTACACATATACCTGGAAAGCGCGTTTTGTAAGTCTTCCCTTGGATTGCACCTTTGCCATGGTCCTCACAGCTGATGAAGAAAAATAAAAAAAAATTTCCGCTGCTTCATTAGAGCAACTACAAACTTTCAATTCAGGACATTCCTGGTGGTTGTCTGTTTCATTGTTGGGCTACAAAGTTTCATGAATAATAAATACATTGTATAATTATTACATAAACAAACACCATATCATCCAGAACATCAGTCGCACCACGACACTCAAGGTTTTCCTATAACTAACTTCAAATGATTTGGAACTTTGGAGATTTGCATGATAAAAAATTCGTGG
Source organism: Nicola tetela (assembly GCA_028565695.1). NCBI lineage: Eukaryota > Metazoa > Porifera > Calcarea > Clathrinida > Clathrinidae > Nicola > Nicola tetela. Next base: position 7,654 of record JAOWAW010102194.1, read on the forward strand.
TTAGGAACGCACTGAAAGAGAGATGTATAGAGAAAGAGGGAGAGATCCACTGAAAAAGAGAAAGAGAGAGAGAGAGGAGAGAGAGAGAGAGAGGGAGAGAGTGAGAGCGATCACATGAGAGCATGACAGAAAACCTTCAGAGGAACACTAACCGATCCAGATGGAGGTGGATAATCTGCTACCCCACCTGGATACCATCCCCTTACCAGAGCCAACATTTCCAGAGGGAAATCTTGCATCGGTAAAGGCCTTCTTGGTGTTTTTCTTACGCCTTTCTCCTGCAGTAATGGAACACGAAGGAAAGTATTTACCCTGGTTGTGGTGCATGTCTCAGTATATGCATGACAGCCAAAAGTGTGCAACACTTGTACTTGAAGCACTCGTGCAAACTGGGTATGCACCCCATGGCGCCTTGGCGGTGTTAGATGCTGCCTCCATCTCAGCTGCTGTAAAATTGTTCCGGTGGAGAAGAGGGCTTTCTATTATGGAATATAACCTCCACTGCATACTGCTGTGTCAGTTCTTCAGACAACCTCAGTCACTGCCTAGACCATCCCACTGAAATCGGCAATATCAGACTCCAAAACTTCACTGTGATTTACAGCCCCTGATGACAACAAACTTCCCGAAACTGTTTTAGGGTATAGCTGGTCCCTTCACCACGTAATTGTGGGCTTTCAGTATTTCATTGACTAGCCTTCGACAAAATAACAAGGAACAGAAGAACAAGTCAGCTGTAGAGAAAAACAAGTTGGTCATGCAGCCACAGTACAGCTGGTGGCAGTAGGCCTTCTATATCATGTATACCAAGGTATACAGCCTGAGCGCCAGCAGAGATCAAAGTGCGAACTGGTGCATTACCATGATTACTGGCACAAGGCCATGGTGCGCTCTGTGCTGTCAACAGTGCACGTGCGTGAGCTAAAAAAATTACATCATTCAACACCGAAGGGCGCTGGATAACACCAACTTGATGGAGCCAGCATCACTGCCAAAACGTAAAATAACCATTTCTGGTAGTCCATTCTGTCTTCTTTTCCATGAGTTTATTTCACAAATGGCTTGGAGTATCATGATGAAATTTGGCATACGGAGTCTTCATGTCCTTGTCTTAAAAACCTTACTAGCGATTTTTAAAATTCTGTTTTCGTTTTGAAGATACACACATTCAAACTCAATTTTTACCGAAAAAATGCTGACTTTTAATTAAACTGATATTTTGCAATGTATGAGAAAAATCTCAAGCATTCCTGACAAAGTTTTGTAGAATGGCCTTTTAGGAAAAGATATCTGGTGTCATTTCTCAGATAGACCGTACCATATCAGCGCAAAACTCTGCCAAAAATAGGGGTGAAACAATTGTCATTTTTACATTAGCAATTAAGGAGATCTCTTAGCAATCGGCTTATTGGCTTAACAATTATTTTACCCCAGAAAGGTTTTTGGTGGGAAACCTGTAGGGCCCTGAATCACCTTCAAGTACTCTAATAGACTTGACTTACAACCTTAAAGTAAAAAATTCAGCATGAACAAGATATGAAACACCTCTATAAGAACTTGAAAAGTTTGATAAACCCAGGGTCCAAATGGACAGTGGTTGCATCGAGTCCAAAATCCAGTCAGGTGTCAGCTCAGTAATCTGCCCAGCATGGGCTGGGGTGCATGGCCAAGATGCTACTATTGGCTTCACAGCAAAAGTAAAGCTCAAAAGCTTTGTTCCTGCACTCATTACGGTACGCAGGTTGTTGCCCTCCTCACCAACAGGGTGAATGTACATACATGTATACTGTTTGGGGTGAGCAGATTTCAGATGTGTGAACAGTTTAGACAGACCACTTTGTTGAGAGTACTCTTTCCAACAAAGGGTACATTTGCAAGATTTTTCTTATTGACAGAAGAATGACCTTTGGACCTGAGCTGGCTTTTACTTTCCATCTCTTTAGCCTCACTCAAAGTGGATATCTGTGCTACAGCTACAGGCCGATAGTCAGGCTCAACTGAGGCATTCTCTTGTGGCTAGATGGCGCTGGTGTTGGCATATACATGGAAGGAACCATAGCAATTTAAACCTCAAACCCAGATTATTTTCAGCTGATAAGCCATATTATATGGAAAATAATCGCTTGACATGGCCTTAGTGATTGTCAACCAATTAATCAGTATAATTGTTTCACCCCTAGCCAAAAATTTGTGTTTTTCAAACATTTTCTAATTATTCTTGAGTTCCTTCTGTCAGAAATGAATTTGAATTACAGAAAATCGATGGCCTCTCCATGCACTTTCAAAGAAAAAAAAAAACTGAATGAAAATCAGGCTAAAATGATCAAGATAGCTCTAGGGTTTACCCTCCTGCCTTAACTATCTACACTATTGTCACTTGCTAGCGGAGCCAAAATAGTGCTCACTAGCATGTTACACAACAGCTACCCTGTTTATGTTTACATCACACAATGGTGCCTATAATATAATGTACACTCACTTTTGGTGGTATTTTTTTTGCATTTGTCATGGTTGCCTTTTCTGTGGCTGCTGCTATTTCTCTCTCTGTAGTGAGTACTATTGACTTACAGTATTGAACAATGCTTTTTTCTTCATATTCCTTTTCAACAGTCAGTGGTTTATTTCGGTACAGTCAAGAGATAATAAACTTATTACTCTTGTCAAGTCTACTGTTCTATTGAGTATCTACTGTATGATAGTGTATAAGCTTGTGTAGCGTACATTGATGTGAATCCAGTATAGAGAAATAGAGGCTACTCATAATCCATGCCTGTTCCACATCTGTATACATCAGTGCAAAGTGTGTATAGAAACAGACTGCTCATAATCCATGTGTGTCCAATATCTATGTTTCCTATACTAAGCTTAATGTTGATCTCTCTAGGCAAGCTGCCAAGGTTTTCCATGGCTCTGAGTTCATGATGTGTAGGTAGAGTCTGTGAGGTTTCCATGCACAAGTCTCTTTTTGTGTAGAAACAGAAAGATAAAAAGCAGTGGTCTGAGATGTGACAACTAAAAAAAGGCACTGAAAGGAGAACTGAATGCCAAATCTTCTCAAAGCAGTAGATCTAAGGTCCAAAAACAAGAAACTAATGTTTGAGGGGACAAAGAATGACCGATTATGGGCGAGGGGGTCGTCCCAGCTGGGCGAAATGGTGATTAGTAGCTTGGGGTGCAAGACGTGGCCTGATGACATGCATAGTGCTTAGAGTGCGGCCCGAGACATGGTACCTGAGATACACAGTCAGTCAAGCAATGTCTGAAGAGTGTTGTGCAGTGCAGAGTCAGCTCCTAGTTTGGAAGTGAACACCTTGCTTGCCGGAAGGAAAAGCCAAAGCTCTTCTAGAGCTGTTCTTTGTTCCTCCTTGAGGAGGTCCCATGGCCATCAGCTTTCATGCCACAGTCAGCTTGACCCTTGCTGTCTTTTTCTATAAGTTCTTGTGGACATTCTTTGGCATTGAAAGGGATCGATCATGGTTCATTGCTCTGTGCCAGATTGTGAGAACAACAACAGGAAACCTTGTTGTTCGGATTTCAGCTGGCAGAATTACCCAAAAAACCCCAAGGTGTTGGATGCGTGGCTTGCTAGAATCAAACACCTTGGCTTTCAGCCTGGAGTAAATGATCAAGTTTGTTCTGCACATTTTACACTGGAGTCAGGGTTGAGCTGGACATGTGATCTTACCTGCCCTTTCTGAAGAACTCACCAGCAGGCACTGGAAACCCAAGGCTGGATTCTGTCCTGTCACTGAAGCTCGGTGGGAGAGAGGAAGCACCTCAAAGGGAAAGTACCTAACTTAGAGGAAGGAGCATGGAAGGGTAAGAATTTTTTTGTTGTTGTTGAGTACTTTGGTTCACGATCAGTGAATTGATTGGGTTTATGTTGGTGTGCGCGTGTACCTAGCACAAGCTTCGCCTAACCGTTCTGTTGTGTGCAAGCTAGCCTTCTATATCCGTGGTCCACAAAGCTTGGACTGGTCATGTCCAAGGTTTGCATGTTCTTCTCAAAGGGAACAGTATTCAGTTGTGTGGAGATGCTCATTGTGACAGCTCTGGGTACAGTGCTAAATAAATATGGTATGTTTATGAGTGTCTTTTTCAACATGTGCACACTATAAGTGATGTCCTCATCCTCTTTTGCACAGTTGCACACTTATCTCCCACAAATACACACACCTGCACAGTGCAAAAATGCATTTTTTAACACAAAACAATTCTCTGTGAAAGACATAATAACATTTTTTTTATTGCAGAGCAATTCTCTGCCAACGACCACTGACAAAATACAGCACAATCCATCCAATTGGGTTTTCAACAGGATTCAATAAGAGGCAAGAGAGAAAATATTAAATGATCAAGGGAAGTTGTATATTTGCAATCATCAAGCAGCAAAGAAAAGTCTTACGGCAAGCCAGATTTTGTCTCTTTGTCTTTACAGGCCCATACGCTGTAATTGACATGGTTTCTGGCCTTATCATCGATACATAACTCGTACATGTGTTTGTCTAGGAAGTCGACGGCAGCATAGCAATGGAGAAGTGTGGTCTCAATGCTTTAAATTCTCGGCTCAACTGTATAACCTTTCGGGATAACTTACTCTCTTTTTTTTTTCAGGGGCAATGGTAAATTTTTCCTAAGCTGAAACACTGCTAGTTTTTCTTAGATAATGATATCATCATGTTGATGCTGGCAACAGATCTGTGTGTGTATGAAGAGGAGCCAGCCACAAATTCTGCATCAGTATGATATCTGGTGTTTTGTTAAGAGCATCATCTAGCATCTGCACAAAAATTCCAAAACAAGAAATGGCCAGCCTGCATGCATTGATTCCCTCCATTGCAAACCACATCCATGAAGTTCAACTGCAAATCATTAATGGAAATTCACCTGGGCAGATTGAAGAATATGAGACACCTGACATTCAAGAAAATATATTGTACCTAGTGTTAAAATGGCAAGAGATCTTGGTGTAAAAATTGCATATGCATTAACATCTGTGTGTTTGCTATGCTGCAGCACATCCAAAACTTCAAGCTCCGTTCCTAGCAAAAAAGTGTCAGCAGCCATTGCACTCAAAACAGAAGACAGGAAAGGGGGAGAGAGAGAGACTGACAGAAAGGGAGAGGAATGGAGGGGAGAGAGAGTGAGTGTGTAGGTGTATGTGAGAGGGAGAGAGGAACGGAGGGGGGAGATTGAGTGTGTTTGTGTGAAGAGAGAGAGAGAGGGGAGAGAAGAGAAGAGAAAGGGCCGGACAGACCATGGTGTACTTGTAGGCTGAAGGAAAAAGAATGATGCACGGCGAAGAGAAAACACTTTTTAACAATGATGTACCTGTTGCTAAATGGGTCCGTTTGGCCACGAAACTCACTGTAGGCAACCACTTCCCTGTTCAGAGAACAGATGTGTCGAAAGAAGGCCTGGTAGAAGCCTTCTAGCTCAGTAATGCAGCAAGAGTCAATTCACATTCTGAAATTCTGGCCATTGCAGCAGGGCACTCATGACAACAAAAACATTGCACCTTTTGAGTCATTGGCACCTGGTTCTTGTAAGTATACCACAAAGTGTTGTCAACACGAGAATACTCAGGTGAGCTCTCTTTTTCCATGGTACCAGTATTTGAGGATGCTTCTTCGATCGCACGATCTTCCGTACTAATCGATATTGCAGCCAGAGTCGGTTTGTGGAGCTCTTGTCTCGAAACGAAAAAGCTCTAAGCTCGGAGTTGAAAAAAAAGATTCATCCTTGCCTTGCATGATTATTAAATTCACTTTAGCAGGAACAAGAGGCTAACTTTGACGTATTTTCAAGATACTTGGAAGCAGGCTGCTAACATCAAGCTACTTCTTGTCCAAATGACTCAACTGGCAATGTTAAGCACTATGCACGTCACGAGGTGCCACGGGGGATTTCACCTAAGTTACTCAGGATTTTGATGGAACTTTGATGAAAGAATTTGTTGCCTTACTGCGCTCTGGTGCACCGCTCTGCTGGTTTATTCGTTCTTCCTACTAAAGAAGTTAAGGTTTTTCTGAAGAAAATTTTGGCGTTCAGTCCTCCTTTAATGTGTCATAGCATGTGTGCATGTGATGACTAATTTGCATGTAGAGTTTACATTGTGTAGAAGGATTGTACCCACAGTGGCAAGCATTCTCTGTTTGGGTGAATGTGTTTACCATTTTGTGAGAATGTGTTTTTGCTGTGATGGTCTATGTTTCAGTTTCCCTTAGTCCATGTGCACAATTTCTGGTCTACACTTGTTCTTTTTGTACACCCACTGTTAACTTCCTGTTATTTTTTTCTCTTGTGTCTTGGTCTTCTCACTGCCCACGTATCATTCTACTGTTTGCTTGTTTTTCTCTATTTCTTTCTTTTACCATTATCTTCCCATCTGTCCTGTTTTGTGTGAGATGTGCTATACCAGTTCATATGCCTGGGATGTATGTGCTGCATGTACTTGTACTTATGTCTCCTACTCTTCTTTCTCTTGTTTCTGCATTTTCTCCTTGATTTACTTTGTATTTCTCTCTGTCTCTGTCAAAAGGTTTGCCATTTTCCATCTGAGATCATCAATTATCACTCTCCGCCTTTGTTGAATTATTTCTGTTACTCTTTTTTGTCCCTCTCCCTCATCTCTTCCTGTTTTGTCTTCCTTCTCCCTTTACGTCTATGCCAATGGGGAAGATATATATTTAGCCTAATTTAAACCTTTTGGTCAAGCTTTTGAAAAAGTGTCTATGCTATTTCATGCCTTCGTTTGTGTTAGCCAGTATAATCGGCTGTGGGTTTTATCCTGTCATGTCTTCTCTCCTTGTGTTTTGGCCCTGAGATTTTGCTTGTTCGTTGTTATAACAGCAATATTATAGCAATGTCAAAGAGACCATCTGGTGCTTTGCGTGTAAAGGAGAAATGTGTGGAAAGTGGGAAAATCCTTAGTACTGTGAATCTTAAAAATTTTTCATAAGACACTACTTCCATAAGTTTCCAATTCCACTTGTTTTGTTGACACCATTTTCATTCAGTATTGTTATGCGTACATGCAGTGTTTTATTCGCAAGTAATGTGGTTTGGGCAAAGTGTGAGTCAGTTATACCCCATCCTGGGTATCTGGCTGTGCATGTAACTCATGGCATGCTCAGTTGGGCGTGCACCAACCAATACAGTAGAATGTCGGTTATCCGAACATCTTGGGACCGAGGGGTGTTCGTAACTCTGAAGTTCTGCCCCACCACACATGTGCATACTCAAATTGATCAGCTTTTCGCACTGTTTCTTACTTGTGTCCATGGGAAGACTCAGTTATAAATCTATTGTACACAGCTGTAGAGCATTTCAGCTTTCTTCGCGAGAGAACAAATCTGCAGCTTTTGCTCGACAGTCAGAAAGGAGTGCTTCCGTTTCTGCGTCTGGACCTGAGACATGATACGGCCGTCACGCAGCGGGTGTGTGTTTCGATCTGAATCGATCACGACGTCGATCAAGATTGCGATTTTCGCTTATCAAAAATTTTCGAAAAAAATACCAGTGCGCACGGCTGTTTGGTTGAT
>JAOWAW010102205.1:0-22204 GCA_028565695.1 Nicola tetela
GAATTATCCCCATATAGATAGTAACATTCCTTGCATGCCTACATATGGGGTTTACATCAGCCAGCTCATCAGGTTCACTAAACTATGTGATGATAATTATTCAGATTTCCTGGCGTGCCATTGTGGGTTGGTCCATACCTTACTTGCCCAGGGTTTCCAACAAGGGCTCCTTGTAGGAAGTTTAAACAGTTTTATAGGACCCGCTTTTCCCTTATTACACGTTACTCCCACTCGGTGACACAACATCTTCATGAAGGCCTTGATGGTCAGACTTAGTGTGATCTTAATGACACGACTGCATCCTGTTGGTTGGAGTACACGTTAACCCACACTGACTGGTCTGTCCTTTCACTGGTGTCTTCTTGCTCTCTGTTAGTCTTTATTATTATTATTATTATTATTATTATTATTATTATTATTATTATTATTATTACTTTGTTTTTATTACTTTGTTTTTATTTTTTATTTTATTTTGATTATATTCAATTAATTAATTAATTTTTTAACTTTCTCTTTCCCCTCTTCTATGTCATTCCAGCTGTACATGCAATGAGGTGTATGCAAGTGGTGCGTGTGTTGTCATGTATGTGAGATAAGTGCATGTGTGATGTGGCTGAGATGATAGGTATGCGTGTGATGTGGTGCACAGGTGATGTGGTGCATATGCGGTATGCGGACACAATCAGCGTATGAGCAGTTGCAGTTATAATGTGGTGCAAGCCTGTCTTTCAAGTTAGCTTGAATCTTGCTTTTCCTTGTACAGCCCTGGGACCCGCTGCCATGTCTTACAGCTCTTCTGTCTCAATTAGGTCCTGAAACAGAATGGGTTTAGTCCTGTACTAGTGTTGTAGGTTTTTTTCTCTCTCTCTCCATTTTAGTTTCTGTACAGACTGGCAGTGATCAGCTGATGAACAGGCCAATTGCTGCTGTTGTAATTTTCATTTCTCTTTTTGTCTTTTTGCATGTGAGATGTGCTCTGTTGCTTACATCTTTCTTTTTGAATTGACACACACACACATGAAAGAGTCGCTATTCTACCTTACCCTGGATTCTCTCTTTAGTCTCTCAATGCTAGACGGTTTAAGTAACTCTTCCAATCCAATTATGAGAACCTGAAAACAACAGAGAAAATTTAGCAATGAGCATTTGCAGCGCAGCCAGCATAACATGGCTTTAACAATTGTTTTATATGTGTCAATATTTTTTTTACCCAAACCACACTGCAAATGACTGGTGTGGCATATCATGTGCAAATGGATGAGTGAAACCTGTCCATGAACCAAAAAGATACTGTAAATCAAGAACTTTTTGCAGAGGTTTGTCATGCTTTTGACCAACTAGCCTATTTTGCGACGGGTTATTTTTGCAATATGTACAAGGCCTGTTCCATCCAATGCAGCATAGCTATAGCCCGGAACATTCTAGAGTCTTTTTCGCATGTCTAAAGTTCACAATTTCAATCCATTTGCAAAATTCGTGAATGCTTTACAGTATGAAGTAAAAACAGGACAGAGGCAAACACCCAAGTGTTTATTTACACATTCATGTCTGGTTCAGCTGTGCATACCAGTCACAATAAAAACACAAGCTTTGCACAGGGAAATGTTAGAGTGAACAGCTCACCATTCCATGAAAGATGTAATCTGTGAGATTTCTGAAATGAATATCCGTCGACCCTTCCTCACCAGCCACCAAAATCAGCATAATCCTTTGCACAAACACAACAACCACAACAAAACAAGCAATGAATATTTCCAACACACAAACAATAATAATATTTTTCTCACTCTTTACTGACTTAGAGCACACAACAGACTTGGGTCTACAACAACAAACCGCATAGCCAAACACAAATCACACAATGACATCTACTCAGCAAATCCACCAGCTTAAAATGAATTATTGGTTCTCGTGTAAGCTTTGCATTTCACACTAAACACAACCCAATAATCAGAAGCATAAGAGCCTACTCATCTGCATGTACTTACAATGCAAGATATAGCCAATTAGAATGAGTGAAAATCATACACGAGGCTGGAAATGACTAAAGACTCTCAAGACTGTATAGATGTCAAGCGTGGGTGCAGGTTTAAGTGTATGTATGGGGGGAGGGAGAGGGGTAAGTGTGCATGTGTGTGTGTGTGTGTGTTTGTGTGAGGGAGAGGGGGCTTCTGCATTCTACAGCCCACAATTTCAATTTCAGTATCCAGCTTTTAGAAAGAGACTTTAGGAACTTTAAAGTTATCATCAAAATCAATATCTGATCGTTTGTCATGTGTCAATTGACGCTAAAAAGCAGTGTTCACCATTTGATGACAATGAATACACAAAGAGGTGAGTTGTCAAGTGTGGAGAAGTGACATGTGTCTGCTTCCAAGCTTATGCACACTCATTTATATTGCTAACCTAACAGAATCTGTGGTTGCAGGTGTAACTGCAAATCCCCCCCCCCCCAAATAATTTCAGTCCAGCGGGATATAACCCATTTGTACCAGTCCAGCCAAATCGAACTAAATACGGCAGTGAAACAGATCCATACCCCGCCCTGGACCTGTTTTGCTAGGGTATGCAGTCTACCCAGACAAGTTATACTGGTAAGATCAGTTCGGGGGAGGGGGGCATTTCTAAGATCAGTTCGGGGAGGGGGCGTTTCAGAGATCAGTTTGGGGGAGGGGGGCATTTCTAAGATCAGTTCAGGGAGGGGGCATTTCTGTGGAGGACCAATCCATGGTTACACAGACACCTCTGAATTAGAGTCACTCATTTCCAGTCGTTTTTATTTCTCTATATTGTTCAAGAAAGAACAGGCGCTAAATCTTGGAATTACAAGCAAAACATGCCAAAGACATCAGTTCATATGTCCCGTTACCATAGCATTGTGACTTCTCTACGAGTAGTCCACTGAAGCTTGGTGCAGTGCCCACAAGGCATGACATTGTTCGGCTCGTTACAGATCATTAACCTAGTGTACATTCAGATAGTGCATAGTTTGAGATAAGTAGTGCACACATTCTCTTGAACAGACTGTTTCAAAGTAGCCTTTCAACCCACTAGTCTAGGCCAGGAAAGCTAGTTCAACATTATTACAACTGTTGTTGTGATCTTTTGCACTGACCCACACATTAGGATCAGGATGCAGGATCACATGCCACTGTGTGTGTCTGTGTGTAAATGACCATTTTGTGTATCAAGGTTGTTTGAATGAAAGCTCAAACATAAAACTGATATTACCTTTTACCCATTACCTGATGTGGGATTATCATAAACCAAACATAACTAACACTTATAAGCACACAAACACAAGTGCACATGTACATGCACAAACACACACACACACACACACACACACACACACACACACACACACACACACACACACACACATACTCTATGTGTACACCAACCAATTTTGTCTCATGAGAAGTTCAGGACAGTGAAATTAACCAACATTCTAAGTAAAACTTGTCAGAGACAACTTCAAGAAACAAAGCCAAAGAGAATGCGGTGTGATTCATTGACAGACTAATACATGTAAATAGAACTAGTAAAGGACTTAGTGGTCATGGCAGACGTCATGTGACTTACTGGTCATGGCAGATATGTCATGTGACTTACTGGTCATGGCAGATATGTCATGTGACTTACTGGTCATGGTAGACATGTCATGTGACTTACTGGTCATGGTAGACATGCCAAGTGACTTACTGGTCATGGTAGACATGCCAAGTGACTTTGGCATCTTCACTGAGTGTACTCAGCAGCTTGGCATCACGATTTCTTGCAAACATGTGAACACCATTGAGAGAGCCAAGCACAGGGAATGGCAGCTGGGCGGCAAATGTCTCAAATTAGTAAATTGTGTAACTTTGTCGGAATCAGTCATACCAAATGTCTAAACTTTAATGTATAAGTGAAGTTTTTGCAGCATTGTAGAAGTCAAAAAAACTATAAACACTTCAGTAAGAGTATCAGATCACCTTAAAGTGTTAACAAATCATCAATGTGCCCTGGGATAACATTTGCTGCCTATTTCACACAGAGTCTCTTCATAGAAAAAGACACATACTGTAAACCACACAAGGCATAGCTGCTGTCAACACTTCATTGAAACACACTGCCCCAATGGTGTCAATATACAGTGCAATGGAGAAATCTATTCCTAATAGTTTGTCCCAGATGCCTAATACTGTAACACACTCTAGCCTCAGCACATTAGTCGGTACAGGCTGATAACATTACCAGTTGGTGAATAACTTTGCATTGCGATCCAAGACAAAACATTTTTCTTGCACGTTCCCACCACACTCCTCTCATACACTTGTTATCACTAATCTTGCCACACTCACAGGCTTTATATACACAACACACTTTCATAATCCTGGAGTTGTCCCGTACTTACTTTTGCTTTTGTCAGTTTGAGAACTGAAGATGTGTGGACACCGAAACGTTTTCTCGTTTTGTTAAATTTATACTCACTATTGTGTTTTGTAAAATTTTTTGTCTTGGACCACAATGCAGGGGAGCTCCGAAAAGTCATTAGTTATGTTAACTCTGCATTGTTCACAAACACTGGCACCTCAGACTCCAGCACTTGTAATTCATAGTGGAGAAAGACATACATACAAGAAACTCAGGCTCTTAACTGTCCGAAGACTGTGCCAACACTTTTCATTTACTGCCAGGCCCATAGCTAAAGGTCAGATTGGCCCGGTTTCAACCTGACCACTTTTGGAGCTAAAAAAAAAAAAAAAAACATGCCTAGCCTTGCATGACCCAGCCAGGGTGCCCAGGGACTGATGAGCGGCTGCCTAGTATATGTATGGCCCTGTAGCAGCTTTGTGATGGTGGCACTTCATTTGTTTAACATTTACAGTATGTGTTCAAGGCATGCTTTACTTTACCAAGGATAAGGATGGAGTTTTCTCTAAGTGCTTTGCTCATGTTTATCAACTGTAAGTGTACGTGTCGGTGATTCAGCGTCACTCATTCAAGTAATGTTAATTTTGTGGCCATTTTGCCGTTTCCTTTGTGTATTTTGGAGGGCCAAAAAAAGTCTGAAAATAGGCTGAAAATCACCGAAATATTGCATTTTTAGGTCAAAAATTACAAAATTTCCCGGAGGAGCATGCTGCAGACCCCCTAGCATAGACTGTTCAACCGCACCAATCTTACAGTCATGGTTACGGGCCTGACTGCTAAGACATTTCCCTTAGTACTCACCCATTACCCATTCAAATTCAAATCGGTTTTTCTCTGCACAAGTTATAAACACCGCTTTCTGAGTTTCTTTGCTATTTCACGTCTGTTTATCCAAATAACCAGACCAAAGTTATCAGCACTTCTTCATATCACCATCATTCGGCATTTCTTTCTTATCTGTTTGTCGGTCTGACTATTAGTAATATTGTTTGTCCGTCTGTTTTCCCGTCAGACTGTTCAGACTGACTGCAGTTTCCCCACTGTGCCTCACTCGTTTGTCAGGAGGCACCCACGATGATCACTCGCTCATTCAAAAAGATTCTGTTTCTGTCTCGGGCATGTACTACTCTTCCTTCTTCCCCTTTTCATTAATTTAGATTACTATGGTGCATTCTATGGTACACTACGAGATTCGCTATTGGTCGCATTTCTAGTCACACACACAATCAACAGTCGACATAGCCACATAGCTGACAGGGTTGCGGTTTGGAATACAGGTTGCAGAGGTACGGGAAACATCGGGAAAAGCTATATCAGACACTTACCTGCGCCAGGTCACCCTTTGTACGAGTGAAGAGAGGAACGCCGGTTTCAGCGCTTATTGCCGCAAGATAAGCCATTCACACAACTAGCATCACTCTCGTCAAGTGTCACATGCACGACCAAACAGATCAAAGCATGGCGGCCTCTACCTACTCGTGTTAATTCGTTATTCACAGCATGAAACCTAAGAATCCACGTAGAAACATTGGGGCTTTCAAGACGAAGACATATCCAAACCTTTTCTAACTTTAACTTGGTAAGGTTATCTCCATGGCGGAATTCTTCACAAGTTGAGGTAATCTACACTATATGCTCACCGCACTGAAGCCGGTGTGAATCAAACCGGAGAGTTACAAGAGTGCTTTATATTTACCGATAGATCTACAGAGTCTCTATTGTAGTACCGCTGTTTACAGCTAACTTTGAGCCACAACGCTGTGTGGCGTGCACCCTACGCAAACCCAAGTATGGTAAGCAGCAAACAGCAATACTGGTATGTGTAGATCTACTAGCTATAGTATGTGCGTGAGTCTTCGGAGGAATCACAAAGCGTAGATCTACAGTCGCGTGACTGAGGAATCGCAGTGCGTGCAGTCGCGTGCCGCGCCGATAACGATTGCCTAGATCGCCTAGCAAGAATCTTTGACACGTCTCGAGCGCTAGATATCGATCAAAGAGCGAGCTTCGCGAAGACTTTCTTCGTTTCTTTCACGTCCGAGGAGTCATTCTGGTTCCACGAAGAATTTAACTGACATCTTTTCACAACTCACGTGACGTCACCCATACAAACTGCCTGTCTCCAAAGCTAAGAGGCTGTGAATTACCCATGCACCATCTGCAAATCACAACCGCTTACCCACGCACTTCAAGGTGGTGACAAGGTTGTGAGGAATACATTTCAAAGCCTCAATCGACGCGAACCGGCACTCGGTCTCGGCTATGAACCTATACTTCACAAGAGTGTCTTCAGCTGCAGCTACATGCATGGCCACATGCCTCACCGTCGGTTTCGTAACGAGCAACAACAACAAGCTTGCGATCGTCGACCATGCGTGCAGATCAACTAGCCAGCATGGACCGCAGTCTGGGAAGTTGAACGCCCGCCGGACTCGACCCAGCACTCAATTTGATGCATGCTAGAACCGCGGTGAGGTGGCATGAATACTTGCAATTGGAAAACAAACCGTAACTGTAGGATTACTCTCTCAAAACTGTATTCTCCTTCATTCGTCACACCTTGAAATACCCACTGAGTGTGAATTCCAAGGTGTGAATGCAAACCCAATATATCACCTGAAATGTAAATAAGTACTATTTATTAGCCTCAGCTTCAGAAATGCCGAGATTTATTCACCAAGGTAATATTCCCCGAGGCTGCGCCTCAGGGAATATCCAAGGTTGAATAAATGCTCGATATTTCTGAAGCTGAGGCTAATAAGTAGTTTATCCTTGGCCATTCTCAAACATAATTTGAACAAAGTATTCCCGTTAGATTCAACTTGTACCTCAAGTTCAAAAAAACTGGAAGCGAAACTTTGATCAGAAATTCCAAGCATACAGGAGATGCCCTCATCAAGTTTTCTCAGGTTCATCTCAAAGATGAGAATTTCAGCTGTAGACTGCGTGAGTGGCCATGGTAAAAGCTAGAATGAGCATTGTTGGGTAAGGTGCTCCTAGAGGATTTTTATTTTTGAATAAATCATTTAGTCACCAGTGAATAAATTGTTTATTCACTTCTTTTTGGGGGGGTTCCTCCTTCCCTTTGGTATCATATTCAGGAAGAAATTTAAGGAATTATATACCAGTTGTTGTTCTATGGATTTAAATGTAACTTTGTGATATATTCACTCACTGGCCAAGGATAATGCAAACTATACATCAATAACAACTGCAATCTAGCGACTGGCACAGCTGGTAGATGGTTAGATTTACAAAAAAACACAAGTCTGTGGCAATGAAAGAGATTTTTATTTAATGTGCAGTTGATGCAACACCAAAGATTTAACTGTGCTATTGTAACCAAATAGAAGGGTGGCCTTGTACAGAAAAATCAACTGGAATTTTGATGCACCGAAATAGACGTGTATGTGTTTTACAGTAGCATTCACATAGAAAAGGGAGTACTCTGGCGACAGAAGTAATTGTCCAAGTGCAGTACAACACTATAGATTCATATACAGTAACAATTCACGGTTCCTGACTCTTGAAACTCAGAATGTGGGGTCCTGGCCTCAGCCAAGAAATGTTTTTATTTGCCAACCCAGCCCTCACCAATCTTTCAGAGGCCTTATATTGGGATGATATAATGTGTTTGAACATAACAAGCTGTCAACCCTTCACTTCTAATCCAAATAACTGACAAGTTTGCTTACAATAATTTGAACCTTCTGTCCTTTATCAACCACCAAGTCCGAAATATAACTTGAACCTGAAACCTGAGCCACGTCTGCAGCTGGAGTAGAACTGAATGTTTATATAATTATTACATTAGGACGTCAGCCAGAGTGAATTTTATCAGAGTCAAAATCTCTCTCAATAATCATGATGGTGTATTTTTGTAAAACTTCTTAATTGACCAACTCAGTCTGAATTGCTCTTTAAATTTTCAAACACTCCAGCTTACATGTACACAAGACATTAATCATGTCCCAAGCTAAGTTACAGTATACCCACAACTTCTAGCTTCTGTAGTATCAGAACATCATTTTAAGACTGCACAATTATGAAACTTGTTCACTGCAGGATTGAGAAAAATTCCAGAGCTTATCACACATTAAAGTTGCTCTATATCTTTCTAAAAGCTTACCATAAAACTCACTTGAACATTATACCAGGTGCTTAGTAACAATGACTCAGAAGAATAAATGGCATCTGGAGCTAACTCTTGGTCATGCAGCAGGAAAGGAATGGTTCTGAATTACATTAGCAGGCAGAATTCTAGAGATAATCTATACAATAGTGAGTGTCCCTCAGTGCATTGAAAACACCAGAATCTCAGATCCACTCCTGAGTGATTCCACATTACATTACAAAAGCAAGCTATGACATTGAGAAGTCGGTAGATATTTGACATCGACCTGAATCCAGTCATGCAAGATAATGGAATAACAAACAACCATGTTCAATGGCAACTACGAAACAGAGGTGAATATAAATCAACAGTTAGATCACTAAGTGTAAACAAGAAAAGGGTAGCATGTGTGAGGCCAATGCCAGCACTGGCCTGGGCACAATAGCCATTGGTGTTATGCATAACTGATTACTTAAAGACATTTTTAAACAGGAACAAACTTTACAACAAAGTATCACAACACACTTTCTCAGAGTTAAGAAAAAAGAAACAGAAAACTAAAGCAAGATTTCTGTTGTGCACAGAAGTGCAATAGAAACTTGCATTGCTATCCATGATTACACCCAATATCCCAGATCAGAATTAGAGCTCCTACTCAAAACAAATGTCTCTGCTGGACTTCTCCGATCTACCTGATCAGGAATGTTTTCATCTTCTTCGTACAGTTCCTCAAATCCTTCACTTTCCATTATACTGGGGTCAATCTCCCGATGTACTTCACTGTAACCATTAATGTCCATGTCATCATCCATTAGGACATCTTCATAAACAATAGTTTCATCATTGTTATTTTCTTCTCCATCAATGATGCATCCTTGATTACTGGCTATGATGGTTTCATCTGTGACAATTGCATCATCAGATTTTCCAATGGCGTGCTGTTGAGACTGTACATTAGGCAATCCATCATCTGCTAAAAAGTAGGCCCTGTCAAAGTCCATTATTACAATGTGTGGAATGTCTGTCGGTGTGCTCGCTTGTCGTGAACCAAGACATGAGCAGTGGCTAGGTGTTGACCTGAGACTTGCCACCTCTGGAACAGGACTCAACCCTGGATGAGTTGATAAAAGGTTTTCTGACCTTCTGCGCTTCTTCTTCACAACCTTGCCACGCACAACAACCCAGCGCAAACGAGCACGTTTATTCAGTGGAAACTCACCCATGTCCTTTTTGGATGAAATGCGTTTTGCTATTTGCCCAAGGGAATCATAATGCAGAGGAAACATCCCATCTCTGGTGAATACCCGATAACGAAGACCAGTATTTTCCAGGAAATTTCCTGAGAAGTTGGAACGAATTACTTGCTTCTGTATTAGTCTTCGCCGCAGATTATTGCCATTGTCTTCTCTGTCAATTAGCAAAACATTCTGTGGTATAGTTCCTGCCTCTGCTTGGAGTTCTTTAATTCCCAGAAGTCGTGGCCCAACAATAGCCCAGTCATTAAACCTAGCATATGGGTTATCTTCATCCAGATTGACATGGCGCTGGACCCAACCTCGGCGAGACAAAGCCTTGCTGAGTTCTGGTGAGAAGCTGCCCTGAGCTAACAGTACCTCTTGATAAGCAGGATTTAAGCCAACTTCAAGCACGAAGTCGTCAGCAGCACAGGCAAAATAGTGTTGCTTTTCCCCACTCTCAATGCTGTGCCTGCCCAGGTCATCAGATGATTCAAGCAAAGCTGAATATGCCTCCTTTGGTGAGTACTCCCAATACGTATACAATAGACAGCCATTGAAGCCCCCAGGAACAAAGTTCTCCGCAACAATGACCTCACGTTCATCTGTGTCATGTCCTCCACGCATAGACTGAAACTTCATTTTTATGCCTTCCAATCTTTCTCGTTGTTCATCCACTAGACTGGCTTTATCACGTGCTCCCACAGGAGAGACTGTTGCAAGTATCTCATGCTCATCAATCGCCAAAGCTTCACTTCTAGCCCATTGCTCTACCTCCCTCTTCCGCATTTCCAAATACTCTCTGAACGATTCTGCCTCTATATCTGTGCAGGTCTCAAACTGTGGCTCCCAAACTGGTAGACTCTCTTCTGCTTCTCCATCTGTATCTGCTAAGGCAGGGTTTGCTTCAAGAAGCTCAGCAATACTTGCTTCATTTCTTATAGGTGCATCAACACAATTTTTGTTAGTGCCAGCAGACAATAAATTTGTAGCTGAACCATAGTCTTTGGCTGACCAGCCATCTTCCATAGACCTGTTTGAGAAAGAATGACATGTTTGTAGCCTTTACACCAAAGAAAGTATCCATTAAATCCCTCCTGGCCAAAATATTCTATGCCAGCACTTCAAACAGAGAGACCAGAACAGGCCCACTTCTAACCATTTTCTCTTTTTTCATTGGCTGGTGTGCACAGTGGACTTGAACTTGCAGCAACCCAGCACCTAGCCAATTGAAAACCACAATCTTAACTGCTTGAGCAATCCATGCTGGTAAACAAAAAGAGAAATGCTTGGTTTATGATTCCCCTAGCAAGAAAGTCTTCAGAATCCCATCCCTACTTGTGTGTTGTTCTTACATTCACCAGGAGACCAGCCAGTATACAGCTGAGGTCCTGGAGAACCATGAAACGATGTCATTCTTCAATCTTCAAAGTCAATCAAACGCCTGGCATACAATTCAAACATGGGTAGCAACAACACCTAGTTGAATAAGAATCATGCCTTCTGTTCTGGCACTGAAAAACCAATTCACCTGTGCAACCAATGTGGTTGTTATACAGCCAATACTTCACTAATCAAATACACTTACTGTGTATGTTCAGCTACCAAAAATGTGAGATAAATCATTGCAACAGAACATATCTTCTAATATATGTATTCATAAATTATAATTCTACCCGTAGACCACACCAGCTATCAATATGCTGAGCCCTTCTAACCTCCAGCCAATTAGGCCCAAAAATTTGATCATAATTTCTGTAAACTTAGTTCCAAGGACTACAATACCTGTGACAAACTTAGATGGTGTTTTAGCTCCTGACCACAGTACGGTACAACTATAGTGCAGCCCACACAAAATCCAGTTGGAACACACTGGTGTCTGGCAATGCCATAATGGATTCACACACACGCACGCACACACACACACATACACACACACGTACACACATAGATGTACCACAGAATAACATGCCTACATGTGTTTCCTCACTGTGTTAAATTTTATGTACTGGTAGGAGGTATTACTGGATAGATAGTACCATAGAATAACATGCCTATTTATGTTTCCTCACTGTTGACTTTTATGTAGAATTAAGGCCTCACTGTAAGTTCTACTCCCATATACATGTACATAATCAGATCAGTGTGGCTTACTTCATTTGTATAATCAACCGATCACATTTCTCATATCTAGAAGTTGCAGACCACTTTTCAAGGCCACTCATGGGACCTGGAGCATGCACAAACATGTTTCATCATGTCATGCAAAGGGGATTATACTATTTTTTCCCAGATTAGAAATTAATTCTAGTGCTATGATGCCCCTAGAATGACAATTTTGTATCTAATTAGATGTTCTAAATGGTGAGAGACACTTTGGAAGAGGTCCCATTGAGATATTCACATCTGGCAGGGATTTACTCGGCTCTGATTTCCTCTGGGATCAAACGGTGACCTCCAGGCATTGCAGCTATGCCATTGTAGTACATCAGAGGAGCACTGCACAAGTCAAGGTTCAAACAGAGGTCAAGTACTAGTGGCCCTACCACATACTACTTCTAGATATGTCAAGGAAAACCACTGTACAACCTATCAACAGCAACCAAAGTCATAGAGAAAGGAGAAAAACTACCCAATTGAAATGTGCCCATTATGAGAAAGAACTCACAAGATGACAGACAATCTACGGAGACTACTATCAAGTCAGCTCCCGTTAGTACATAAATTTGGGGAGCAGGTTTTTCAAATATATCTAAATGCCCTTCTCATTACAGAAAGCATGGAAAATGCCAACCAAAGAGTCAGTAGCAGTCTTAGCTGATTACATGATACACACACTTGCAAATTGCAAGTGGTGCTATGCATGATAGACTGGACTGTTTGGGAAGCATCACCAAACCTGGGCTTCTTTGACAAACTGGGCCAAACCGGACCGAGCCCACCTGGCAGGGACCAGATAGCACCTGAAATACAACTAGAAGAGCAGGTGAAGCATGGCCGGATGATTGCTGAGTTTGTCAGTGAACCTCACCTTCTAAGCTACAAGGACAAGATGCCACAGTCAAATATCAAGAAAAGGAATGAATGAGAGGATGCCAAGAAGAAAAAAAAACGTTCTGAAGGGCAATATTAGTACTCTAAATTCTTTGCCGTTGGAATCATCTTCATTCCTTTCAGCTGTACATGTAGTTTCTATTGCAGGAAATATCAAAGGGCCCACCTGCAGGCTGGCAGGTATAAAATCTAACTGCAGTGCAACGAACACTACTGGAATGTTTCTATCATAGCTAGAAATCAAGACCATAACCATGGCCATGAAGAAGAAGTTGAAACAGCAAAGCAACACACATGTGAGGGGACAGCATTTACAGTAAATTGCACCTGGTTAGGAAAGAACTCTGAACATTGTCAAAGTCTTAATCATGCTTGGTAGTGCTCCCATTGTCAATAGTGTTCAGCTGAATGCAGATGATGTGTTCTGTAGCTGCATTGTCTGTGTGCATGCATTGTTACTATGGCGTGCATACTACAGTGAGTTATCTATTAATCTATACCGAGGCGAACTTTCTAGGTGCCCCTGCAATTGACCTTAATAAGCCACCAGGGTGCCTAAAGAGTCTTAAGGAATGTGCCCATGCACCAGATGCCCCTCTTGAAACTTGCTGGCAATTAGATCAAGTGAAAATCTTTCAAGCTGAAACAGCTTCACCTACAAAAACCCAGAGCAATTACAACTACTATTGCTGGTTAAATAAGCACTCACAGATATGTGATATTAGCAGTTGCAACCGTTGCACCGTGTAAACTTTCCAGTTCTTCATTCACCATTGTTACTTTATCATTCTGTGAATGTACATTAGGAGCCTTTGCAGCCATTCCCGGATCTGAATAAGCACTTCCTTTGCGCCAAAATTTGTCCTTCTCCAGTTTGATATGTCTCGCTGTAAGGGATCTCACTAGACGGGGGATAGAAGTTTTCTCCTTCTCTTTCCCTCCCCCATCCTCTGCCATGCTGAGGTGCTTTACAGTTAGAGATCTCATAAGGCTTGGAACCGGCCGTTTCTCCTTGCTTGCAATTTCTTCATTTTCTGTGCCAGAACTTTCAGCAACTCTCTCTTGGTTTTGTTGTTGCTGGTAAACAGATTGGCTTTTTGGTGCAAGTTTGATATGTCCCCGTTTCTGCCGTGCCTCATGAATATCAGTTGGTGGGAAAGTACTTGAGTCTCCTGACATGGCACGGCTTCTTTGCCCAGCGCCCGGTTGGGGATGACCTTGAAGAGTTCTTGCAGTGTTCATTCGCTGTAAGTGAACACTTCGAACTTCTGTTGTATTGTTAGCTTGGTCCCATTGATCCCTGTTAACACAAGAAATACTGTTGAGAGGTGAAAGGTTAAAGGACCATAAAACGGTGGTAAACGTGTTTAAAAGAAGCTTCCACAGTGTTCAATGGGACATCGGCTCCCCTACTCGAAACCAGCAAACATTTTAAGTGTCTGTAAACAGGTCTGACACTTTTGTCTAGAGGGATGAGCTTTTAAGCTTCTTCCAATCAATCTATATATTCTTTCTGCATATTCAACCCACTTCATTTCAAGCAGTCACTTCTGTACATATACTGGGGCTATCTAATACACTAGTATGCATCACTGAATAAATCATGATAAGTTCAAACTTACACGTTTTTCGAAGTTGTGCAGTAATGTCAAAATCTTTTCATTTTAATTTTTTTTCAAGGTTGGTGTTTCAAAGTTTCTATATATGCATAGTCATACAACCTTAATATATGAAGAGTTTGTATGACAGCAGAACCACTTAACTTCTGTTGGACCTTAAACTATGTTGTACTGTGCTCCTCTTATGTCTACACTGGCATTGTTGTCCACTATGCACAAAGGTCATTGGCTGATCTCCGAAAGGGGCTTGATACAAAGAAAATGTTTGAATGGTAGCATGACCACTTAAAGCCAGCATGGGGCGATCCAGACCTAAACTCTTCAAATTCTCAACTTTTTAGGCAAAGCTCAGAAAATCACAACAAGTACCTCATCATGTCCAGAAACTTGAAATCCTACTGAAGAGACCATTTTGAGCTGAAATGCATCTCTAAACATTACAGGAAGCACCAATGACATCATGCAGTGCAGTGTCAACTGTAGCTGTAGATATAAGGCAAATCAAATCTATTTGAAACGTTTATGGGGCACTGGCCCACTTGAGCCAAGTCGCCAGTATTCCAGTGTTCTCAAATCATTCAAAACACCTCCACCTTTGCCACTCTTGTAACTTCTAGTGCCCTCAAATTTAGTGCAATTTCCTATATATACGAAAAATGTTTTCCCAAGGTTATTCTGGCCAGACTACAATGAATTGGGTATCAATAGGGTGGGAAGCCCTTTGGAAAGGTCCCTTTGAGATATTTTGTGTATTCAATAACTTTTTTAGCCAGCCCCAGTGCTGAGGTCAAGTCAGTGATCCTGCGCTTGGCATATCAGAGATATGACCTCTACATACTGTATTCTTTCAAGGAGCACATAAATGCAGCTGGTCTTGGGTTCAAACAGAAGTAAGACCCATGTGTGGTGATCTGGGTGGAGCCACAGATTTTAAGGAAGACAATTCTCAAACAAAGTTTTATTAACTTCCATGATCGATATCATAAAATATGTTACAGAATCACTGTACGTGCTCCAGATATGGCCCAGATAAGTGGTCTGCAAGGCATATGTCTTGATGTGACACTCTGTTGAAGCATACCGCACAACATATACAAGTGATGCTATAACAGTAAAGGCCAGTCTGCTGACAACAACAAAATGAAATACAATACTTAAGTGCAGCTACAAAGTCAGTATAGGGGTACCTCATACAGCTTCTGAGTTCACCCAGCTCTGAAAAACAGTACAAGCTCAAGTTGACTTTTGCAGAATCTTGCCATGCAATGTTAAGAGACACATGTAAGCAATAGGCGGACCTCTGACATTGTAATTCCAATTCATAAGTTCAATGACTCTAGGAACAATGTTTCTTTTAGTGTTACCAACATTCTTCACTCCATGGCTAAGGGCAGTTATCCCCTCAAATAGGCTGTTTTAACTTATAATTTTTGAGTTACTAGTGAAAACACTTCCCTCAAACCAACTCTAACAGTTGGCATGGTCAGAGGTTAAAAATGTTGCCTGGCTGTCGGTTTTCTTGCTGTGCAATGAATCTCCATTATGTCTGATCAAAGCCTTTTGGAGCCTTCAACTTCTGGTACCCTCAGAATTTTGAGCCCTTATTTAGCTCACTCAGCTACAATTCACTTATGACAGTGCCCTAACTAATGAACTTGTGAAGTCATGAGATTTTTCTTCTGAGCACGGCTTCAGCTGGGCAGAAACCAATGATTTTATGACTTGAGAGATGTGCTGAAGCCGTGAATTTGTATCCTTCGGCTGCATGGCAGGATATTTAAAATGCTCATTTCTGAAAACTGCAAATCCTCATACCTCAAGAGCTCTAGTTCAGGCTAGGATAGTTTGAAGCTCATCAAATTTTCCACAATTAAAATTTAAGTCTAGCGACATACATGGATTAGAAGATTTTACTACAGTTTTTTAAAACAATGCTCAGCTAAAAGGTTATGCACCATCTAATGGTCAGGATCATTGAACAGAAAAAATACAATATTGCAACGATTTTCAACTTTAGAACAACATTTCAAAATATTGCAGTAATGCTTTTTAAAAGGTTATGTGAGATATCCACATGCCACGTTTCAGCCTGATAGGATCAGAGACCAAGGTATAAGAGCTCTGGAGAATCTGAAATTTTAAAATTCCAGCCACCATTTTCTCCTTTTCTGGGTAATATCATTTTTCACTTTTTTTCACTGATAGGGTTCTAAGATGAAGACTTTCCTGTTGAGATGAAGTTACCTGATGAAATCAAAGTGGAACGACAAAGTCCTATGAGGAGGGTAACCACCCTTAATAAAGAAAAATTACAAACGCAAAAAAAAGATGTGGAAATATTGCACATTACTTAGTGCCATCACAGAGCGGCCAATGCACATGTGCATTGCCTGCAAAAGACAAAGTTCTACACACTCTAGGCCTCCGTGGCCAATCACTCATGTAGTTTGTGGCAGATCAATGTGGAGGTTGAGGCCAATGTGCATGCACCAAATTCACCACTAAGTGGGCATCTGTCCATAGTAACATTTCCATATGAAGGAAGTTTTTATTAAAATGTGATGAAGGCTTCCACAGCATCTCCAGTATGATGGCATATGCCAGGTGGAAGGAGAAGGACAGCTTTTCATGATCAACCTTCTTCATCACTTGTGCATCTTCTATTACCAGTCATATAATTGATTCAAGGCAATTGCCTGAAAAATACTTTAACATTTACATCTAACCCCTACCCAAAGTAATTGAATAAAACTTAAGTTGGCCATGGCCTGCCAGGTTGGGGCTGTATCTACCAGTACATCTACCACATGCAATAATTATGTATCAGAATCGACTCACTATGAAAAACCCTGAGTGGTCATCAGATCATCACTGATCTGAGGCACTATCAAAATGCCCATGCAGTCTTGTGTTTGGAGTAACTGCAACACTACCAGGACAGTATTCAACCATCTCATTGCAAGGTGGCTGCTACCTTTGGCCAGGCAACATTGTTTTGTTTGTGAAGGTAAAATTTCCCTTGAGGCACAGCTGGCTTCCATATGCAGAATGTGCACGAATTTGATAGTCAGCGCCGGTTTACAGGTGCTGTCAAAGTCTACAGGAAAGGAGATTCTGGTTTTTGTTTAGCCTTAATTTTTGAAGCTACAGCTCAAGATTTGACCATGGATAAATGAGCTGGAGGCAGTGAGGAGCCTACTGTACATTGGCTGGCATCATTTGTAAATCTACTGGCCAGTCATGACCATTCAACAGCACATGATGGGGCTTACATCAAGCCAGAGTTAAACATATAAAAATGTTTCCAATTGAATGGCAGCATGCCCACATAACCTCTGTTGGAACCCATGACCCACACACACTCCTCTTTAGTACTGCTATGTTGAGGTATTGTCATTTGCTATGCACAAGGGTCACTGAGTTGGCCTCAGCAGGGGGTGGGGGCATGGAAGGAGAAGCCATTGCAGACTACAAATGATTTCATACCAAATTTATAAACCCAAGTCAGGCCCCCAAGGGACAGGAGAGAGCTTTCCACAGATATTAATGGGTGTCTGCGCACACACACGCTCCCGCACACGTGTGTGTGTGTGTGTTTGTGTGAGTGCATCATGGGGCCACGATTCCTGGGGCCATGTCCCCCCTCATTATACATAGTTCATACAGAGTCTGAGTGCTTACACTCTCCTTTGGCAACTGTCTTACGTTGTCACACAGTGTGTGACAACCTAAGGCCAGAGAACACTTTTGGGACATTTTCGCAAGAGTTTGCATTGGGACCAACTACTGGTAACTCATGATGCGTATCAAGCAATGAGCCCAGGGATGTACATGTACATGTAGCCCTACATGTAATGGGTGAGCTGATTCATGATGCAAGCGTGTCAGTGGATACATCTTTCTACAGAGGTTGCATTGGGCAACTCACCAACCAATGATGAGCAAATCAATATAATCATTTGCATGAATCATCGAAGGGCTTTTATTTGCCCAGTGACAATCAGAGCTGACTGGCCAAAATGTCGCCAAACAAATTTTGTGCTGGTGAATAGTGATATTTTGACAAAATACTGGTATACACTATCCAATCAAAGTACTAAGTTCTGGCACCGGGGAGTGACGAAGGGTTGTTCATCACTCAGCCATCCTTTACAGGTGGCAGTGCTTTCTTCTTTGAAAACATGGTTTCCTATACAATAGCATACAAGGCAGTATAGCGTATGTCCTTGTACGTTCTTGGCCATGGTGCCAACTTGGTACATCCCGTATTCATGTTTCCCATACTCACAATAATAGCGTCCATGACGGTCAATCTCCCTTGGTAGATCCCAAAATTTTCTCCGGGGTCTACAATATGTAGGAAGGGCCTGCAAGGGTTCCATGCGTGCACCACTTGTCCCAGTGCAGACAGAAATACCCGAATTAACATTTCAAAATCTGCGCTAAATACAGTGTCATCCTTGTATGTGAATCATGAGACACATTTGCACATGCACATTGCCATGACCAAAATGGTGCAAAGTGTACAGCAATATCCATATGATTACACATGACTGAACACTTTGGTCATGATGCCTTTTTCATGCAATTTTACAAATTCATTTGCTCTTTTCTGAATCTGTGTTGGTCAAGCACCTTACCAAACAAGGATAACACTCTTGCTCTGGTTAAACCTCAATGCACACACATACATGCACAGAGTGATATGTAGTGTAGACATGCATGCACATGCTGACATATACCGTATATTTACATGGAATACACACAAATAAATTAATACACAAGTGGGCACGAACATGTACATTAGTCAATATGACTGAAGATAGTGCTTAACATTCTACTCACATGTTTTGGTAGACATAGACCACCAGTCCTACAAACAGCACACCAGCAGCAGTGGTTGTGCTTATTACTATAGGCAAGTTAGAGCCTTCATCACCACTACCCTTACGTCCTGCTGTAACAGCTGGGACAACTTCCACTGTGCAATTTGGACTAAACCGAAGTTGTGTGACAGTGGAAAGTATTGACAAATTCCCTGTCCAGAAAACAGTGATGTTCAGAGTAGGGAGCACACTTGGTACTGCAGCCATCAGTGCACTGCTCACAAAGGTAGCCGACAGAGATTGATTGGCTGAAACATTCCACACTGATAGTCCAAATGCAGCAGTAGTTGGCCATGTTTGATTGCTGCTGAAAAGGTAGCTGACTGTTACATCAGAATGGTGTCTGCAGACACAGAGAAGAATAACACACGTTGTATTGTACCCCTAGGACATGTACACCAGAGTTCAATTGATCCTAGAGCTATACGATATTATGATCAGAAAGTTGAACTTGCGATAAAGTGTATACATAGTGCAGGGCTGTTGTAATTGCTGGTCAAGTGGTGAACCCAAACACTTCATTTCCAAAATGCCTTCCAAACACAGGCAGGTATTAGTCCCATTTGGCTTGTTTGGGGAGATCAACACAATCATCTAGAATGTATCATGAAAATATTTCATAAGATCAGTGCATCATTACTAGTATGAATGCAGGGTATTGTGGGGCGAGCAAATGCGCAGCTTAGTAACCTGAGTTACATATAGACAAATAGTACGTGGAAGGCAAAATGTTTATCCGTGTAGTTATCCATGTTGGGGCATTTGCCCTTTGGCCACACACATAGACAGAGCAGGGATGCGCATGCAACACACCAGACATATTTGTTTGCTTAGGCACGCATGACAGACAATGTAGACTGACCAGGCAATTTGTCATCTCTACTCAGGCATGTATGGCAGACCATGTAGACTACCATGACCCACATGTAGGGTCTTCACCCCTACCCAGCATACATGCTGCATGCATTCTAAACATAATCGCTGCAGTGTACATGGAATGCGCATCTTAGTAACCCACAAGCCAGCATGCCACCGTGAATATATGCCAGACACTGGGCGCCTCACGTCGTACGATAATTCAGCCGTTGAGTCCACAAGGTCGCCCCAATAAAAATACTCAGGGTGCACATCCTGTATGGACTCAAGTAAGCCAATCAGGATGATGCTGCTAGCAACAGCTACTGTTAGCTCATCACTTAGTGAATATCAACAGAGTGTAGTCATGTGCGTATATCTATACCAGTATCAGCAACACATACTATATATTAGTCTTTGGAGCAAAAAACACAAAAACAATGTATTCCAAATTCAATAACTATAATACATCCCCACACCAGATCAAAGATATCATAACATTAAAGACTCAAATTTCAAATTCTGGTCAGAAGTATCTTAACTGTTCACCTGAAGAAAACACCAGCTGACAATGTCAAGATACTCATGCAGACTATGGAGGCCCTGAGATCAAAGTCTGTAAATGTCTCTCAGTTGGCTGTTGACAAACTGGTAGTTAACTATTAGTAAACCACCTCTGAACTTTCTCACAATCACAATGCACCTTCTCTGCCTCAATCGACCAAGATATTGTGGGAGAGAAAGAAATGGTGATACAACTCATAGGTGTGTTGGAAGTTGTAATGTACATAGAAAACCATCAATCATCATCTCACATCACTGAGGTGCTTTTCCTTTTTTTTGCCTTATTCTACTTATCATTGACTACAGAAGTTCATTACCGTGTGCGATAGTCTTCAAATGTCTTTGAACCAAGACATGGCTGGACTATATTTTATAAAACCTCTTATTTTTCCCCACAATCAAACTTCAGTGAAACTTCTGCCATTATTTTTCTAGACCAATTTCAAAATTTAAGTAAATTTTGCAGACAAATCAGTCAATAAAACCACCTGTAAGATCATCTGGGTTGAGAACCATAAGATTATCCGGGTTGAGTAATGAGAGCCCTAGAGATCATGTATGTTTGGAGGTTAACACTGTCAAAACATCTTGGCAATTCTAAGGTCAGTACCCTGAACATCCCAATATGTGCACCACGCAAACCCATTGTTTGTGCCACCACAGTCCATTCTTTGGCCATCTATTCTGATCGATATGAAGCCAGCTGGATACCCTAGACTGTACTTTGCCTAATGGGTCTGCAGCATGTGCTACTTTTCAGCTGCATGTTAGATGTCCAGGTAGCCATGTGGACTACACAACTGGTACATCAATCATTGGTCATGCATGACAGTTTCAATACGTATTAAAAGTATGCTGCTTCCTAGCCTGTCCCACTGTTCTGCATGGAAGAATTTGGGCATTTCTTCAAGTGAATTTTCTATCTCTGCTAAGGGTGCTACATCAGCCTGTGGCTCAGGATTAGAACCAATCTAGAAGAAGAGTAAGGTATATATCTCTGGCCTCTCTGCTTGAGAAATGATTCATACTGAGAGAAAAACAATACTGGTGGAATGCTAAATACATAATTAGGAACAGTAATATTCATCCTTCTGCAGGTTCATGCATGGCACTTCAGACTAATTTTCACACATCACCTTGGACCGCATGTATCAACTGTGTAGAAGTTGTCCGCACAGTAGCCAACTACAGTTGTGAACAGGTCAACTTGGAGGGCTGTCAAATTTTGTTGAACCTGCACAATTAGTACATATGAAGTTACAGTACAGCCATACATTTTAAGTTTATAGTTACTAGCTGAATAGGTCCAATGTTGCTCTGTTAATGGCAGACAGTGATGTAATAATAACACAATACCGTATTATGGCACTGAATATGTACTAAGATAAGCGCTTGGCTTTTTCTCTTCCCAATTGCTTCTGAATCAGAACCAGACTCTCTTTCGGGGGGGGGGGGGGG
>JAOWAW010102217.1:0-15191 GCA_028565695.1 Nicola tetela
GAAGAAGAAGAAGAAGAAGAAGAAGAAGAAGAAGAAGAAGAAGAAGAAAACAAATTTCATTAGCTCATGGTTGAGTAACTCACAAACACACGGAAAGGTACTTCTTTCTCTTGCACTGACGGCAGAAAGTTTTTCCTTTCAAACAGCACCCATCATTTGAGGTGGCTTGACAAAGTTGTGATGTCACAATGGCGGAACCAACAGGGCAGGAAAGTTCATGCCTAAGCCTTGCCATTGTGATGTCACAACCGGCATTAGCCACCTTAATCTTACTTCTCAGCAATCACTCATCACTGCCTTATACTCTCCTTTCCCTTTCAGTTGATGATCATTTCTTGTCTTGATTCCTTTTTGAGAGGTAAAAACCTCTCCAGCAAAATTTATGGATCTTTCCTCACCAGTTTGGGTGAAAATTTACATTATAAGTTTAATTTTTCACAATGCTTTTTAAATACCAGACTATTGTCAAGGTCATCCTGAATGACCTGGTGGGCAATGTTTTCTTTGAGTGTGTGCTAAGTCCAAAGTCTTGCCTGTAGTACTTTTTTTTTCTTTCTCTGCATCTTCCTTCTCTTCCATATCTTCTTTTAGAATTCCTCTTACATCTTCGGTATTGATCTGCTGTTTACTTCAACCTCATCTTTGCAAGTTGAAATCTCAAAGTGTGGGTCTGTTTCTAGTTTAACAGCCGACACAAAAATCAGGAGAGGAAGGGAGAAGAAGGAACGAAGAGAAGGCCTGAGGTAATGATCGAAGGGGAGCAGGGTAGATGAAGCAGCAGAAAGGAGTTGTCATAAATATAGGCCAAGGTATTAGGGTGGGCACGGATTCAAGTGAGTTCCACTGAGTATGTCCATTGCAGTCTGTGTTTGTTTGTTAAGTGGCATACCGATAAAGAGCTGGAATCTGTCTGGCTAGCTGTGCCCACTGCACTAGTTGGACCTTGTGATTGCATGCTCGAAGAACCTTTCTGTGTTGTCGATGAAGAAGTTTGAGGAGACTCTTGCTTGTGTGATGTTGAATGAGTCACTTGTTGCGGTATTGTTGCAGCTGTAGTTTGCTTTGCTGTTGTAGCTGTGGTTTGTTTTATTGTTGCAGCTGTGGTTTGTTTTGTTGTTGCAGCTGTGGTTTGTTTTGTTGTTGCAGCTGGTGTTGGTTCCGAGGTTGCAGCTGGGGTTGTTGGGTTTGCTGTTGGTGGTTTTGTTGTTGGTGGAACTGAAGCTGTTGAATATTTAGCAACTGCAACAGAAGAGAAAGCAAAGCAAGCGAAGAAATTGCTGACTAATCTTTAGAAACCACAAGCAGCTTTCTGTCTCCCATTTTGTGAAGAAGGAGATAGTGGATTAAGCTGCCAGTCAGGGTCATCTCCAATCACCAGAGATTTCTGAAAATCCAAATAACATTCGGATCTGGGCGGGTGGGTAAGAAGCCTGTTTGGATTAAGAATGTCTGACACTTCATAATTCATAATGATACTGTGCCATGAAGCTCGTGAGGCCATGCCATGCAGTGGAAGCTAGCATAAGTATTCCAGCCCAAGTAGACTACCAGCACTCAGTTAGGTCGCAGCTACAAGCCTACAACCAGCAGGTGCTAGCAGCAAGGGTCTGTAATTCGGCTTTTGGTGAGCTAAGCGGACTTGGTTGTGCTGTGGATCTGGTCCCCAGAGTCAAAGCGTAAAACCTCTGAAATTTATACCATGTGTTACCATGGTTACCATGGGTCTAGAATGTTCAATCCTGGAATGCTTATGTTCTGCAACCTGGACTATACATGAACTGATCTGGGTCAGGCATTTGTTTAGGTTGAGCAGGTGGGTGGGCAGGAAACCATCAATCTGAACATTGTTCAGATTTTCAGAAATGTCTGGCAATTGGAGATCATTCCTAAGTGATAAAAGTTGATGTTCATCAGTGTCTTACACTTTGGTTGAACAAGATCTGGACCTACCACATGGTTGGTTCTTGTCTGGTTTGTCGGGGCAAGCACAAACTGCCGTGTTGTCCGGTCTTGCAAGACAAAGATGTGTGCAGCCATGGCCTTGCGAACAGATGTTAGTACCTACAACATCAATATTGAAAGTGAAAGTTGACAAACACTAATGAGAATTTATAGAACATAGCAATCTTATAGATGATGAGATTCTACTGAATGTGATCAACACAGAGCCACAACAACCCAACGAATCTGTCGTGTTCTGATGTTATAAACTACCTTTCTGCCTGCTTGCAGAGACAACGACTATGTCCATGAGTCCACGGCGACCTCTCTCCACAATGTGGCGGCTTCCAGCCGCATCAACAACACCTGTTTCCACAGCCTGTGTCTGCCAATCAGTCCAGTAGAGTCTGTCATTTATCATCGTCAAACCAAACGGGTGTGGCACGCTTTGGAAGACCACCTAAAACCGCATTATGCAAAAAAAAACATTCAGCAAGGCCTCTGAGATTAACAGCCAGAAATTATTGAAGGCTGACCAAAAGTTATAGTACCATTTACTGATTCAGAGAGCATCAGTGTTCAAATGAAGAACAAAGATCAGATAATACATTGTGGAGATATCAGGGACCTAGGATTACTCTCTAAGAATGAGAATTGAATCAAATAAACTGCATAGTATTTCTTCTGCTGGCTCTTGAGATCTTCTCGCAAGGATCTACAAGTGATAAGTTCTTTCTCTTGACATCATCTCTAAGCATTATGCCAGAAATCTTTCAGCTTCCCTACTTCCTGCTCTCTGGCTTACTCTTCTGTTCTTCCCGTCCAAGTCTGCTGTCTCAATGCGATCAAGCCGAGCATCGGCCCAAAACAATTGCTTTTTCTCAAAGTTGACAGCGATTCCGTTCGGCCAACCAAGCTTGTACGACTCGCGGTGCTCAACGACAGTCATGCGATGAGAGCCATCCATTCCTGCACGCTCAATCTTTGGGATGGTTCCCCAGTCAGTCCAAAAAATCAAACTATATAAGAGAAAATCAGAAAATAAAGTTGCATACACCCTCTCGTCTAATTAACATGGAGCACATTTTACAATGGACATATTCTAATGGAAACACTAGCCTGAAAGGCCACAATGAATGAGGATTACCAGTCACATTTTTGTGTGGGCAGAGACAGTTCACTTGACTGTAACATTGCCATGGCAGCACCAAGGAGTTACCAGGTTAGAGATCATGACCCACTTAAGGTGGCTCAACTCAGTTGTGATGTCACAATGGCAAAGTCTGTACGTAAACTCAGATGCCCTTAGGTTAGGCGGCAATGACATCACAACAGAGTCAAGCCACCTTAAGGACTCTTGCTTAATTGGTATGACCAAGTAAATGTGGCCTGCCACATTGTGATTAAACTAAGCTTATTGTCAAATCTCCAATGGTTGCATTGGCTACAGCAAGTTGTCTGGTGATTTCACTATACCACAAAAAGATTTTGTGGGCAGGAAACAAACTTCTGATGTACTTAGAGAGTGATAATCTGTGGTCTTCACATGTAGCTCACCCCATTTCAGGCAACACAGCAATGTCTCTTGGCTCATCCAGATCATCTTTGACAATGGTTTTGATGTGTCGTCCATCGAGCCGTGCCACAGATATTTGGTTCTTCCCAGTGTCTGTCCAGTACAAGTTCTCAGCCATCCAGTCAACCGCAATGCCATCTGGCGTTGTGAGGTTGTGTGCAATAGTTTGCATCTCACTACCATCATACTTTGCTCTCAGGATGTTGTTGTAGGCCACATCTGTCCAGAACAGCGTTTCACTGGCAGCATGGAAGTCGACCGCTATGGCATTCTTTTGCTCCGTTGCAATAATGATACTTGTCCTGTCATCTGTATCAAGTGAGATCCGGCGCAGCTTGTCTCTTGTTGAAAACACAATGAACTCCTTTGGCACTGCAGAGAGAAGAGAAAGCGTTCATGTATTTTGTACTGACTTCAGAGGTTGTTTGCAAAGCATTTGGCATGAAAGTGCAAAGGCAGATATAGTTTGCAGGGTGTTTATAATTAATGTGGACTTTGCGTATGAATTGCTAGCATCTTGTAACAGCCAGTGTTGGACAAGTAATGCAACCTGGTATTACACCGCACGATTAAAGATCCTAGTACACCAGTTTCGAAATGAAAATATTCGGCAAGACATTTATCCAGATTTGCTTCATCAACTGCCAAGTTGAGAAGTAAAGCCTGGAGGACAACTAAAATTAACGCAATATGTCTTGCCAAATAGTTTTTTTTAGGTCGGTGTGCTGGAATCTTTAATCATGTATTATAATGTCCCCTCAGTCAAGATTCCTAAAATTCTTACCATGGCAACCTAAGGGTTATCCAGTCACCACAAAACACGCTACAAAGATGGTTCTAGAACATCCCTCAGTCTTGGTCTCTCTCACAAGCACAAGAAGTTTCCGGTGGAATCATGTACATTGCGGTTGACCAGACAAAATGCACTCAGTAGAACCAATGAATGACATTTCTTGCTGAAACTTGTCAGCCAAACTCACGACCATTCAAAACCTACCCATTATATGATCTGTGCTTCGCCTCATGTGCTAAAATCTCTCTCATGTGGGCATTGATGTAATTTGAACAGTAAAACGTGGCTCTCATGTGGATTCGTTTACAGGGCTCCATGTTTGTTGAACTCCTAATGCTACTTTGACTGATAAATGCTTCTCTTCTTTACAGCATTATGCCACTGATCTGTCCTGCATAAACATCATTGATTGACTTCAGGGGCAGCAGAATTTCTCCAAGATGAAAATTATCACACTGGGACCAATTACAAAATGGTTCCTTTTAGTGTTGAAAACCTAGGATACAGTACCAGAGTTTATCTTTGCTAGGACAGAATTCTGCAGCAAAAGACTTCAAAAAGTAGTGCCAAAATGAAATTATGCCTTGAGCATGACAAGCTTTTGTATGTGTAACAGCACCCATAGTGATGGTAGCAATCCAGCAACACCGATTCCAAATGACGAGCGTTCTGATATGCCAGCATTTAGATCAGCATTGACACACAAGACATCCTGTGCCAATAGCTTCTGCGATTTTTAGCTTTCATATCGTGTTCTTACCTGTTGGGCAGGTTCCATCTTCTTCCGCGACCAGACCAGTCGAACATGTGCATGTTCGTCCACCGTCCTTGCTTGGCAAACAGAGTTGGGAGCAGCCACCATTGTTTTCACTGCAAGCCGTCTTCCCTAAAAAAGAAGCACAAACACATGTTGTCTCTTCTGATTTCTGTGTATTTTCTCTCTCTGCAGACAAAAATTTCCTGCTGGAAACAATACCACCATACATTGATGGGAAATCATCTCCATAGCAAAATCCATAATGTCCTGCTCTCTTCCCCCCATTTCCAGTGCTCCTCAAAACAACATCTTCAGCCAAACTATCAGCTACAAACCTACCAGGTTGATTGCTATGACTGTATCCATGGATATCCATTAAGCCGCTCATCCTACCAAGTAAGCGCTGCTTTGTTCCCTTCTCAATGTTATACTCAAACACCCCCTGGGCCTGCCAATCAGTCCAGTAGAGTGAACCATCCAGCAACGTCAATCCATATGGGTGAACAAGGTTACCGTCAAGGGTGGCTCGCGCAGTTCCATCCAGCTTTGACTTCTCAAGTTTCTCCAGCTTCGCATCAACCCAGTACATCAAGCCATGGATCACATCCAGGGTCAGACCGTTGGGCCAGGCTAGATTTTTATCATGTAGCGTCATACGATCACTTCCGTCCATTCCGGCACGTTCAATGCGTGGATCACGTCCCCAATCTGTCCAATACATATGCCTAGAGATATAGACAAGACATCATTATTACAAATAAAAAAAGTTGCCACGAGCAAGAGACATGATTTAAAGGGAAACAAAGGCAAATGACAGAGCAAGAAAAAATGAGAAAGAAAGAGGAGGCAGAGGAGAGCAAGAAAGCAGGTGCACAGATAGACTGCTGTTTGCCCTCAGACGAGGTAGGTGTGGTCCTTGATTTAGGATACAACAGCACCAGAACTATCACTTCCAGTTGTAGGTAGTCAATGCAATCCCTGGGCTGTTATCACAAAAAAAACGTACCCATTTACAGTGTCAAGTGCAATGGCTCGTGGACTATCCACATCCTTCCAGATGAGAACACGTCTGTACTTGCCATTGTAGGTGCAGACTTCAATGCGATTTGTACCCGTATCCGTCCAGTAGACCAGCTTAGATGCTGTGTCAAGTGCAATGCCATCAGGAACTTCAATAGTGTCACTGACGATGACGGTTGGCTCTTCGCCACGCACACTAGCACTGCTGATTATGCCGCGCTGGCTGTCCGTCCAAAACAGTTTCCCTATGGATGATGAAGATAAAAAGATTCTTTCAGAATGCAATTAAGTTGATTGGTGGGAATGTTCAGCAGCAACACAATCTGACATGCATGCACACACGCACACACACCATCACATATGAAGTCACAGATACACAAACAGTGTGCAGAACTGCTTCATTATGCATTACAGAACATTCAACTTTAGGCTTGTGCTATGACAGTTCTTCTCCTTTATACAGAAGAAGGAAACAGTACGACTGGCGAAATGGTTACCATGGCAATTGCTTATTGGTACAGATATGAACCCTAATTAAGTTTCATCACAGACCTTAAAGTACATTACTTGGTGCTATTGTACAACCTGTAACATGCAAAATAGATGTTTTTTAGGAATTGTTTAAAAAATTTACCTTCCGTTGTGTCTGCATCTAGAGCAATGGCATTCTGCAGGTTGTTTAGAGGAAGAATGACATCTTTGTAGTAGTCAACATCCAGCGAGACTCGGACAATGTGATTGCGCCGAGCAACCAACAGGAACTTTTGCATATCTGTTGGAAACAGGAAGAATGAATTAGTGCGAAATGTCTGAGAGAAAAAGGGCCAAGAGGAAAGCAGTGGATAGGAAAGACGAGGGGCACTAGGTAAATGGAGCACAGGAAGTAATAAAAATAGTGAAGAGAGGTAGTATGCGAGTCAATCCACAATGAAATCTCTATCAGAACAGGTAGTCCAACAACATTATTCCATATGCCATGGTGATAGATTTAATGCAGGACACAATTAGACACTGAGTGTGAGAGACTGGGGACAAGGTCAAACAAGAATCAGTTGCGAAAGCACCAAACAGCTCATTAGCAAGTGTTGGTCCCAGATAAGCAGTCACCTTCTTCACACGTTCTCTTGTCATCTTTCAAGCGAATGCCAGTTGGGCAGGCACAGGAGAATCCGTTGTTTGGCTTCAGCAAGCAATGATGGCTGCAGCCGTGACTTCCAGCACAGCCATTGTTCTCCGCAGTCACTGTGAGAAAGTTGATGGAAATTGAACTTGTTTAACAAATTATCAAATACTTCACACTCTTCTTTCAGATGGGAGTTTTAGAGAAAATTTTCAACCCAATCTGTTAAATATTCAAGAGTGAAAATTTTGGAAGACATCACTTTTCAATTTTTCTGGGCAAGTCTGTTTAAAAGATTTTTTGTTATGCACTCTGACGTGGAAGATCATATTAAACTGTAATGCTTTGCAAAATTTGTGGAGTTAGATTTGTACAGGGCAACACATCAACTCTTCTACAAGTAGCTGTCATGCAGCCAGATATTTACCTTCTGGGCGGCTGTGGTAGACCTTGACATCCATCAAACTTGGCAAATTCTGCACAATTGACGTCACTTCCTCTCCAGCCAGAGTGGCCGCCTTTACAGATCGATTCTGCCAGTCAGTCCAGTAGACCTTATTCTGAAAGATTGTCATTCCAAATGGATGGGGCAATTGGTTGGCACCATTGAGAATCACCTTCCGGTCTGAGCCAACCAAGTCACTTGACTCAAGTCTCTTCTTCCCTGCATCCACCCAGAAGATCCTCCGCTTTCCAGAAACCTCAGTCAAAGACAGGCCATTGGGCCATGTCAAGTCGCTAGAGATGAGCACTTTCCGGTTTTCACCGTCCATGTCTGCACTTTCAATCTTTGGTGAAGCTCCCCAGTCCGTCCAGTAAAGTTTCC
This sequence comes from Nicola tetela, assembly GCA_028565695.1. Lineage (NCBI taxonomy): Eukaryota > Metazoa > Porifera > Calcarea > Clathrinida > Clathrinidae > Nicola > Nicola tetela. Next base: position 8,034 of record JAOWAW010102217.1, read on the forward strand.
TAGCAAGAGAAATTTAAAACACCACTGCATTGCTTCAGCAGAACTGGGCATTACTGCAAAGGAACCTCCTGTCACAATAAATGTCTCAGGTGCTCTTGCCATACTCAAGCCAGAGGAAATGACTGTTGACGGAAAAGCTTTGTTAAACACAAATATTTCCATACACATGCAGATGCATGCACATCTGGATGCAAGACATACATGCTTCATACACACACACACACACACACACACAACACACACACACAACACACACACACAACACACACACACACACACACACACACACACACACACATGCACACAACACACACAAAATACAAGCATTCATGATTAGCTTAATTGTAGAGTTTTGCACCTTCCTCACCCTTGAAGTGGATCTGTCACAATGTCTCTTGGTCTATCCAAGTTACTGTAAACGATCACACTTCTCCACGAGCCATCAAAATTTGCAATTTCTATCACGTCCGTTCCTGCGTCTGACCAATACAACTTTTGACCCACCCAGTCGACAGAGAGGCCAGCAGGGCTGCTTAGCCTGTAGGGGAGAAGAATAGATTACAGAGGTCAGCTCCACTGTGTCTAAAGTCAACCAATTCAAAGCAGAAACAGCAGAAGACTTGCAAAAATTACAGCTGCAGGTTGCATAAGTATCATCTTTTGGTACCTCTGCCCTATTGTTCCTAATTCCTACCTCTTCCTTTATCCACAGCTGATTGTTTTCTTTATCCATTTTGTCTTTCCATCTACAGTTAATGTTAGGCTTTGGCACACATGCAGTTTGGTCTTCAAAGTGGTAGTGACTTCTATACTTCAATATGTTTTCCATCAAGCAATTTGAATTACAGGTCTGCTCCCACTATAAGCAAACACCAAGGACCATGCATATTGTTCTTTATATCGAGAATTTCCTTACATTGAGTTTCCGTACATGGCATACATTTCTTATAGGAGTTGGCTGGGACTTCAGAATGCATGCCCTCTAATGGGAAGTTCCTTACAATGTGGTTCCTTACAAAGAAAACCATTGAATATAGTGGGTATGGTGGACTTGTTGAGCAAAGCCCGAGAGTTGAAGCTTACGATGTGTTGAAGAGAAGCTGCTGGCCTGTGCCTTTCACAGACCCTTTGCTGATGCTGTCAGCTGACACATCTGTCCAGAAGAGCGTCTTTGTCTTATCGTTAAAGTCAAGCGCCACAGCACTTTGTAGGTCTCTGAATGGGATGACGACATCAATGTAATTGCTGCTGTCCAGTGTCACTTGACGAATGTCGGAGCGACGGGCGAAGACCAGGAAGTTCTTGGGATCTACAAGAAGATACCACAAGTATGTGTACATACCCTGGGTCTTAAAATAATTGGGGAGGCTTCACCTACTTCAGTAGGACCATGTCTGTGGTGCCAGGTAAGGCCATGCAAACGCCCTCGATTAGCAAAATGTGCTATTTGGCCAATGCACGTAAAAAATATAGTTGCTTTACCCTTTACCCTTTACGTATATACATACACATACACCCATACACATATACACATACACATATACATATACACACATACACATACACACATACACACACACATACACATACACATATACATACATACACACAGACACATACACACATACGTTTACAACCATACGCATGCACCCATACGCATGCACACATACGCATGCACACACACATGCACACATACGCATGCACATACGCATGCACACATACGCATGTACACATACACATGCACACATGCATGCACACATGCACACACATACACACATACGCATACACACATACACATGCACACATGCACATACACACATACACACATACACATACGTACATACACATATACACATATGCATACACACATACGAATATACATACACACATACACATGTACATACACACATACACATGTACATACACACATACACATGTACATACACACATATACATGTACATACACACATACACATGTACATACACACACATGTACATACACACATACTCATGTACATACACACATATACAGCATGCATACACACATGCACATGCATGCATACAGATATCCACATAAACCCACACGCACAGGCACACATACCACACACAACCAGGAAAACGCATTGTGTATGTATCATATAACAACAATGTACAATTGGACATAATTGCTTTTGTAGACATTACTACAAGAAACTCTTCAAGTGGAAACAAGGAGCTATGAAGAGCAAAAGTGGAACGGTATAGTGCATTACTCATTCCCACAAAAACATATTGTGAGATATGGTCTTTATAGTGGTCTGCAATCCCCACACTCACCCAGATTGCATGTCTTGTTGTCAGGGTTGAGTTTTATCCCGGTCGGGCAGGTGCACCGGTACAGCTTGGCCTTACTGTCTGACTGATCAGCTCGAGGTAGGCACATGTACTGACAGTCATGGTTGGATGGGCAACGTTTAGCACCTGACAATGGTTAACAAACAAATGACAGATGCACAAGTAGGACAAAGATTAGGTTCATCCAACATCAGAGAGAAAACAGGTAATGGTATGTCGACAGTTTTTGTACTGGCAAAGCTTTGTGTGTGTGTGTGTGTGTGTGTGTGCGTGTGTGTGTATGCGTGTGTGTGTGTGCATGCATGTGTGTGTCTCTGTGTGTATGTGTCATTAAAGGGAGAAGGAAAGAAGGAAAGAAAGAAAGAAAGAGAAAGAAATCAAGGAAAAATGGAGAACCACAGCCAGGGATCAAACTGGGGTCTCAGGATTTGCGCTCCCGCGTCATAACCACTAGACCACTGTGGATCTCATCTTTGGTCTGCAGACAACTGCCAATTTCTCTCAGAACACTGACAAAGTACACCAACTCCTATCTGGCTGACTGGGACATGCACCGGCACGTCACCAAGAATCAAGCCTGAGTCAAATGTGTCATTAAAGGGAGAAGGAAAGAAAGAAAGAAAGATAGATAGATAGAAAGAGAAAGAAATCAAGGGAAAATGGAAAGCCACAGCCAGGGATCGAACCAGGGTCTTGGGATTTGTGCTCCCACATCATAATCACTAGACCACCATGGGTCTCACCTCTGGTCTGCGGACAACTGCCAATTTTCCTCACAACACTGACAAAGTACATGTGTGTGTGTGTGTTTTATCTGTGTCATGTCGGATTTGAAGTGATATAAAAATCATAAAATGGTGCATTTCAGAGTATGTGTTAGATGCAGACAGAATCAAGAAGCCTGAAGGAAATCAGTACAGTAGCTGGTATGGTCTGCTCATCAACGATACACAGTCATCCATGTGGCTGCATGGGTATGCTCACACAATCCTGCCTGTTCAGTGGACTACCACTTTCTGGTGCTCATTGAACGGTGTGCGTATATCTGACACCCAGTTCAATAGGGGAAATGGGAAGGTCATACGTCCATGTCTGTTGACCGTGAAAGAAAAGTCAGTCAAACGATAACATATCTTACTGAGCATGAGAAGGAGAGCAAGCATTTAGTTTATCCATCATCTTACAAGTTGGCTGTCGTAGAGCATGGAATATACGCAATCCCATCGGAAAGTGGAGGTTACTCTGGACAACCATAGGATTATTTGGTGTAAACTTGTTTGCAGAGTAGATGCTCTTTGAAAACCAGTCTGTCCAGTAGATGCGGTCCTCGAAGTTGGTAATGGCAAAGAGGTGCTGGAGGCCCGATCCCGAGGAGAGGATAACCTTTCGTTGTGAACCATCGGTAAGCATTGTGCCAATTTCACGGCGCTTCCCGTCTGCCCACCACAGGCGCTGACCTTCATAGTCAATTGTCAGGCCATTTGGCCAAAACAAATCGGTGTTGGCAAGAACTTTTCGCTGTGTTCCATCGAGGCTGGCACGCTCTATTTTTGGTTGCGTGCCCCAGTCGGTCCAATACATCAACCTGTCAAGAGAAAAAGCCCTTTACTTGAAAATGTGTCCATTACCATTTGATCTGTAAGTGTCAAGTTTCAACCAGGATTGTTTAACAAAATCATAACTGACTGTTAATTCCAGCAAATATTCACTTTTGAGTAGGATTCTTTTACTATGCACAGAGATGCAATTCTAGTTTGCACTCTCTTTGAATTTATCCTTACCCTTTACAAGGATCTGCAACAATTGCTCGCGGTTTCTGGACAGCGTCGTTGATGATGACGCGCCGTTTAGCACCGTCAAGCGAGCTCACTTCAACACGGCCATTCCCCGAGTCTGTCCAGTAGAGGAGGTTATTGATCCAGTCCACAGCCAGACCACCAGGACTCACCAGCCCAACACTGACAATCGTCGAGACGTTTGTCCCATTGAGATAGGACCGCTGGATGTTGTCAACAGTGATGTCAGACCAAAAGAGGAGATTGGCTGAGCGGTGGTAGTCCAGTGCTATGGTATTACTCAGTGATCCAACAACTGTGAGATACCGGCTGCGATCGATTGAAAGCCGGCGGATGTCAATGCGGTTTGAAAAGAGCAGATATCCATGGCCCCCTTTGGTTTAAACAGCAAAACAGCAGCACAGAATGAACATATGATTAACATTCTGAGGAAAAAGATTGCTTCTAGATGAAGGAGTATGATACCTGAACACATTCTTAAGATTTTAATGAACATATCTCAACCTTGTGGAGGTTGTTGAAAAAGATCAGAGATGAGAAGAATGGGATGACATGTTACTAGTACAAGTAACCTACTACCTCTTCCAGCAGCACCAACATGAGTGCGAAGAAAAGGAGAGGAAGAAAAAGAATAAGGAGGAATTTTGAGACAATGAAGGAGAAGGAGAAGAAATTTAGGAGCACAAGAAGGAAGAGCCTGAGGTTACTCATTTGCTACTAACCTGTGCCCTTGCAATGGATGCCGTCGAAGAGCAGATAGCCCTGTCCACAGCTGCATCGGAAAGATCCGATGGTGTTTGTACACATCTGACTGCACCGTCCGAGTTCCAAACACTCATCAACGTCTGGAGGTAAGTAATCAGCCAAGACAGATACTTAGACATCATGCGTGGATCCTGTCTGTGCTGTAGACAACTAATTCTCAAAGCACGGTAAAGCAAAATGCAATTCCTCTTTGTACTTATGTCATCACTTCATACGGAAATAAGATTGGTAACTTGTTGGTCCGATCAGGAAAACTGCTTTATACTTAGACAATTGTACTGACACTAGTTCTGTTGTTGGGTGGGTTGGGTGAAGGATGGGTGGGTGGTGCGGGGGATGGTGGGTGGGGTGGTGTTACGCTTATACAAAACCATCTAGCCCATCAGTCAGCTTACAGACTGGGAATTAGAGGGGGATGGCTGGCTTAAACGCTGGAACTTTACCATATGACCCAAGGGTGTACTCTAGCATATTCTGACAACTGAAACCAACACACTTTGACCCATTCTTGAACTTACCTGTACAGCTTCTGTGATCCTCAGCCAGCTGGTGTCCACTCTGACACCGGCAGTAGTAGCTACCAGGAGTGTTGATACATCGCCCGGTACAGCCGTGTGTTGTTGTAGCGCATTCATCAACTGGAGTTATGCCTGAAAGCAGAAGAGCATGAAGAGGAAACACTTAGATAGATAAAACAACGATAAAAAAAAAATACAGCAATGGGATTTCTCATAAACTCAAGAATTGCAGGGGCACACAAAGTACTTGCAGTGGTACTTCACTAAAATAATGTCTCATAGTCTGCCATAGATCGTGCACTGTTGAAAGCAAACCACGGATTCTGGGAGCTTTGACACGTGTGGCTGTTGACAAACAATGCTAATTGCCTTCACTTACTGCAAGTTGCCGGCTCATCAGCTTTGTTTGGGCAGTCATCGCGACCGTTGCAGATAAAATTCTGATCAATGCACGTACTGGCGCTGTCCGCACAATGGAACTTGTCCTTGCAGGGATTAGCTGGTAGTTGAGCTACGACAAGATCAGTAAAAAAACGAAGAAAAAATCCTGTGTGAAGATTAGCAGCAAAGAGAACAACTTAACACTTTGTTTCACACATGTCTAATACCTCTTCTCTTCCTTTCAACATTTCCAACCTCTTGGTAGACAGAGGTCTGTGCTTGTGCCTGATCCTTGCTGTTTGAGGAGCAGTTGTATAAAATTTAGGAAAACTCTCACAACAGATATTTGAAGCAATTTCAAGTGGCGTTTATTTGAAATTGGAGACTGTCTGAAGACAGTCTGCTCAGGAAAGACCTGTTTGCTTACTGCAATTCAACTCATCGGAGCCATCGAAGCAGTGGTTGATCGAATCACAGACTTCTGCTTTTGGGATGCAAATGTTCTCCGTTGTGCATTTGAACTGCTCAGCACTGCAGGCAATTGCTGAAGACACAGATGAAAACAGAAGAGGACATAATTAAAAGAAACAACCAGATAAACAAATTAATTCGATAAGTAAATAAAGCAACTGGTAAACAGACAAATCAGATCAGCAATGAAATTAACAATTATTGGATAGAGAAACAAGATGATTGCTGGAAGAGCTCATTCTGAGAGTTTCTGCAAACAAAAAGTTTAGCATGTAGCATTCCTGTTTGTATTATGCAAAAAGAACTCTCAAGCAAACACCTCAGAAAACATCCCCCAACCGTTCTGCATACATGGTGCCGAGACAAGCTCACACATACTGAAGTTTAAACTTTTCCATATACACAAATACTAAACTTTTACGGTGTTGCAATAACTTTCTTCATCAATTAAGATAAATGCTTCCCCTTTGAATTTGAAAGGAAACCAGCATAATTGTCAGACAGACGAAATCATGATAGGGTACTGAAGCCAGCTGAATGTAATTTATAGGAATGGTAGATTTCCGTCCACTGGCACGTGAGAAATCATAACATAAAATAGCAACATCTCCTAGAAAATCGTCTGATGAGCAGTCTGTGCTTTGGCTTACGTGGACAGCCCACTTCGTCAGAGGAGTCAAAGCAATCCTTGTCACCATCACATTTCCACGAGCGAGGAATGCACTGGCTGTTGTTACACATGAACTCACTTAGTCGACAAAACCCTGGCAGATTGGCTGGAAATAAAAAACTTAAGTATGTGAGCATTCTTCTTCCCTTCTTCTTCTTCTTCTTCTTCTTCTTCTTCTTCTTCTTCTTCTTCTTCTTCTTCTTCTTCTTCTTCCTCCTCCTCC
>JAOWAW010102228.1:0-15190 GCA_028565695.1 Nicola tetela
TAAACGCTAGCAAAACAGTGACGATGGAATTCACCCGACGAAGCATACCAACGCCCTGCAGCACGACGATTGACGGATTCCCACAAATTCAAGTCCGTCAACAACGAAATCTAGGCCCGATCATTTCGTCTAACCTCCGATGGACCGCTCGCGTCGAGCGTGTAATATCCATAGGCAAGGTAGCTCCTCTTCTCGGCACAATACTCAAGCTGAGATCTAACATGTCCAGAAGAGCTCTCGTGCTCTATCATTGCGCGTACATTCGTCCTGCAATTGAATATGGGTCTGCTGTCTGGCCAAAACTACCTGCGTTCCTGAGGGACCGGCTTGAGCGTCTACAACGCCGAGCATTAAAAATCATCCTGAGGCAACCACAGTTCCAGCAGAGTGATCACCATATCGTTTTACTGAAGGTAGGCTTACCATCTCTACAATCACGACGATCTTATCAATCAGCCCTTCTTGGCTTCAAAGTTGCTCGAAAGCAAGTTCCTGGACATCTCTTGACCGAGGCCTTTCCCCAACGAGATGCTCCGCGTCACCTGCGCAGAACCCAGCACTTCCCACTCCCAATGCAAACATTTCCCTTTCCAAGTCATCTCCTCTGTATTTCGCCGCACATGTTTTCAATCAGCTGCCAAACTCCTTAAAGTATTTGTCCGTTTCTCTGAATTCAAAAGTAAGCTAAACAGCATTTCCTATTACCGACTTGCAAATAACAAATGTTTTTTGTACACTTAATAGTCTCTCCTAACATGCACCTGCTCTCTGCACGCTCAATAATCTCCCTGCGCATCACAATAGAACGTCAAGCAAACCGTTTTCACACCACAGAATCACCACCACAATAACTACTCACGCACATTAATGTACATATACTATCGTTATTGCTTGTCTTGGATAAGCCTTTGAGGCTTTCTGCGAGTAATAAAATCAATCAATCAATCAACCCCACAGCAGGTCACAGCCCCACAGCAGGTCACAGCCCTGCAGCAGGTCACAGCCCCACAGCAGGTTACTGACCCACAACTGGTCGCAGCCCCAGAAAGGGTCACACTCCCAAATATGGTAGTGTAAGGTCGGGAGAACGCCCAAGGGCAAGCACTCTTCGGGCATTAACCTTTGATCTCGCCACGGCGGCGATGGTGGCAACCCTTACTACATTGTACCACCGCCTCGGCATAACACACTTTTTCTATACGACCACCCAGTGGTCAAAACCGTTTACACCACAACTCAGGTCATGACTCATGCTTGGACAACGCTGCAGCGTTGTCTTATCGTGAGTCATGAAAAAAACACGGTTCCAGTGGTACAAGTTACATATACAACACTGTGACGAGGTAGTACCCGTTATGAGAGCGAGGTGACTCACTCGTGTTGCCCTCGGCTGCGCCTCGGACAATACTCGTGCGCCACTGCGCTCTCATTACGGGTAATACCACGCCACAGCGTTGTATATCTAATGTTTGTAGTAAATGTCTGAAAGGATTATTTACTCCTTCCTTGCCCCGGTCTAAGACAGCTGGTAAGAGCCCGAGCCTTCCTTTTCTATATTTCTTCGGTAATGAGAGGTGTGAGCTAGCTGGTACTACAAAGGACGTGCGCATGCGTTCCATACAGTTGAGTGACGTAATGGTCAGAACGATGAGGTAAGCTAGTAACGCAAGGCCTCGATGCTAGGCAGCGACAGTAAACGGAAAACAAACACCGTACAATAACAAACTATAAGTCGCAGGTACTGGTGGTAGGCTAAGATTAAGCGCCTCTCCCAGGCTTCTTTCTAGAATTTGAAATCAGCATGGCTGACAACGATAAAAAGAAAATGAGCCTGATGGTTTTAGGATTGGGGTTTTTGTCGGCAAGAAGGCCTCCAAACCTAAAATTTAGGACCGAGACGCGGACGATTTCTGGTCGAAGATGAATGATATTCAGGGTTGTTCTGGACAGTGGTTGGGCTGGCGAAGGCCTTAGAATTTTTTTGTCTCATTGCCTTAGCTACAGTTGGTTTCAATACTGTCAGTGTAGCTTACTTCGCAAACTAGTGTTACTAATGTTGTCATTGCCTCAGTTATTTTGAATACTAACAGCTGTCAGAGCTGTTAATCTTTGCAATGTCATAACATTATGTGGGTGGCTTCCTGGTCGTCTCCCTCCCAGTTCGTTTTATTTGGTATTTTGTGACAACGAACTTGTGAAGATTCATTGTCAAGCTGGTACAAAGTCAGTAAATAAAACATGCTGGCTCAATTGCGTCCTCAGAACTTATCTGATCTTGTTTGGAAGTTGTGACCAGTTGTGGGGCTTTGACCCGTAACGGGGCCTAACATACATGGCAGGCTAGTGCGCCCTTGCGTCTGTGTTGGGGCCTAACCGAGAGACGTAGGGCTATAGAGAATGACAGGGTAACAAGGCCGAAGAACATCAAAGCTGAGAGAGGCTGTTATTATTAGGAAGCTTAATAAGACAGAGAGGCACGAAAGTTCTTCGCAAGGTAGAGACAGTATGGGGGTTAGGTAAAGAAAAAGTAGAAAATGGAGAAAGAAGACAAAGTAACCTTGAAAAGTACTTTTGCTTGCCTTGAACAACTACCGGGTATACAGACCACATTACATCAAGTTCAGCATAACCTGTACTGGTTGACACAATTACTGTCTCACTGGTCTCTGTGTTGCTCTGTTCTATTCTATATTACCCTCCATGGGATGGCCCTAGGCCAATGAGAGGGAGCTTCAAATAAAATTATTAATAGTAATAAGAATAATAATCAGTAATAAATAGTAATATGTAGTACAATCATAAATTTCTAATGAGAAAGAAAAGCTATTAGCAAAGAAATAGGGTAGTGGAGTGTTTGGGTTGAGTTGAGGATATAATAAAGTCATGTAACAGTAGGATACTTGAGAACGATTGCAGTAGTTGCGTAGGTGAATGCATATATCCAACGTATTGTCGGTGGTTGAAACTGCATGAAGTAAAGGTGTATTTTGTAGTAAAGAAATATTTTGCGGTTGCAATTTTAAAGTTACTCAATGTCATTGTGGTGGACCTAAGTGAGTCAAGAACAAGAGTCAAAACTGCAATGCAGCCATCCATTGGGACAATCTAGGATTAAGATCACAGTCTCAAAAGTATTTACACCATGTCACAGTTAACGTTCGAAGCTTCCTCTCTCTTCCGATGCCTGTGTGTACACTCTGAACATGAAGAAAGTTAGCTTACATTTTCAGGAGTGCTAACCCCGCTAAGAAAATACGGACAACAACCAACAGATTGGATTGGGAATTACTTTACCAACCACTCCACAAGCCACATAACCAATACCACATAAAATGGCTAGTACTGTCCTCTTAAAAGTTCCGGTAATGAGCTTCTCTTCCTTTTTCACCTGCTGCTGGAGCTGGTCGATTTCCCGCCGTGCAACATGACGCCCTTCGGCGTGCTTTTCACTCAGCTTTCGCGTTTTCTCCTCCATTTTCTTCTCCAGCTTTTCTATCTTTTGAAAGTGCGTCTTGATGTTCTGGTTGATCATCTCCAAGTGTGGTGGTTTGTACAAAGGCAAGGCTGTACACTTCTCCAGACGATCATGCAGTTTTTGCATGTTCTTGCCGCGCATGTCAACCCTGCCTGCTCCGCTCACCTCTTCGGAACGGTTATTCACACGAACTGTATCCGCCATGCTATCGCACATGGCGCGGGTCTCAGCACAGATGCTTCTTGTCCGTCTGGTGTCTTCAGCACACCATTCTGGGCGCCTGAAACCTTTGAATTGGTTCTAACGATAGTCACGTATCCACCCACATTCTTGTCGAAAAGAACTTGAGTTAAGGCATCGATGGCTTTCCGCTCTTCCTTCGTAGTTCTACCAGACGAAACGAAGACAATTTGGCTGATACCTTCCCGAAGATAATGACAAGTTTGTGCAAGTTCCTGTAACACATCTTCTTCCTTCATGTCGGTATCGTATAATCCCACGGGGTGAACAATGCGGTACTTCTTCCCTCGAATGATCCTAACGCACTATTTTAGGTGTTTGGTTTGGCTTTTGCCAAGCTCATCCTCCTTGAATACTTAAGTCGGCGGCGAACCCCTGTGGGTTCTGACTATGGCGCTCCCAACAGTAGACTTTCCGTGCCCAGTCTTTCCCTGGAGTAGAAAGTTCCATCAAAGTACTCGGATTTGGCGCTCGGGTCGTCATTGGACAGTTGTCAAGAGCTAATAACCCTGCTCGCCGTGATTGAATATCCGTTCGCTCTGACCAGAACAACCCCGGGCTCGACATGAAGCACTTCTGCCGAGACAGATAATAAGCTCGTCGGTTAACGGCTGGAGCATTTATACAGTATTCAGGGAGCTCGTAAACTCATGAAGAAAGCCTTGCATTTTCCTTGCTGCATTGATCCGATCGATTCCAACAGTTATACCAACAGCGGAATGACCCATAGTCATCGTCCTACCAATCAGTAAGGACTACCCGTACCGACCAAAGAAGCGACGTGATATTCTTCTGGCCAATGATGCCACTGCACTGACTGCAGTGACCATTGCGTCAGGACTGTCAGTGGATTGGCTGGTCAGAGAAGTCAATGTGGTGAAGCCTGCAGCCTACGTACCTGCCTCGAGTAAGAGACTACAAGTCTACAAGGACAACCACAGACTCATTGGTCTATAAGTGCTTGCAATGCGTTCAAGAAAAACGTCTGCTTCTACGCGAGTTTATGCTTCCGCTGCGAAACGAGGGATATGAAATAGTCGGGATATTAGGTCGATGTAACCTAAGCCCGATATGGGTTATAGCCCTGTTTATACTATCTAGAGTTTGTCTTCAGCTGTGTGCGAGCACGATCTATCTCTCTACCTCGTGGCCCTGACCTGATAGTCTGACAGGCCAGCCTGATTAGTATTATATCGCCGCTGTGTAGATCGATTGCCTGAGCGGTCTGTCAATTTCCTTGTTCAGAGGTTTGGTGTGGCGCCCCGGGCGTCGCGCTGAAATGAGACGCATACAAGTGCTAGTAGCTAAAGCTACACAGTAGCCAGTACCAGGAAGTTGACAGATACTAGTTTGCCGGAATCGAGATACGGATGGACGTTGCTTGGCTGAGGCGGTCACGTGATGCTCCTTCAAGCGTTCATAGTGACCTCCTGATTCATATGGATATCTTAGATCCATCCCGAAATTTAGGTGCAGCACCCACCTACCAAAATCCGCGTTTCATTTTGTCAGCTTCTCAAGTAAACAGAATGACCATGGCCGTAAATACCCCTACAGCCACTCAACGCTTACCATTTCTTCCCGACGCTCAATGCTGTACACGACTTTACGACTATGCAGGGGAATAAAAAACTTTTTTCCTTCCACAGGTGCAGATATGATTGTTGAGGATATGACGAATTCGCCGAAGAACACCGTGAGAAGTGAAATAGCCAACCCGGCTGAGAATACTAGTTCACAGAAAGAAAGCTCGGGAAATTCCAATGGTACCTCAAACTAACTATGAAGAAGCCAGTATGAGTAGCACAAGGACCGCCCATGTCGCTGCCCACTTGCGTTTTGCCCCAATAAAGCTTCTCCGATGTTGGTATAATTCACCGAAAAAATCCCTATAGTACGTATCTCCTAGCATGCAAGGCAACACACGAGGTATCAATGAACCAAATTAAATGCCTTTGTAATACCAGAAACGACCGGGGCAGAGCGAACATGACGGAGGCAGTCCGACGAAGGCTGTGTGACGGAGCCGTCGATTCAGTCTACTTGCCCAGCAACGCTGAGATATGAACGACTCTATAGACTACCTTCGTCACTACTACTCCTTTTGCAAACGTTTCTAATTCACGACCGAAGGACAAAGAAATTTACATTGAGCTCAACGTCTCCAAGGAATTTTTCCTTTCCTCTGGTCCAGTGCCACTGAGTCTTTCTAAGGTGGCTGAGTTGGGATGGCGTCGTGAAGTTCGATGTGGCTGTCAACCCCTCTAAGCGTACCCACAAGGAAACGTCACTTATACTGTCTGTAATGGTAAAAGTAAACGTCACCTCATTAAAACATGGCGACTATAGCTTCCACCTGTCTCAAAAGAGCGGCGAAACAAGTCCGCCAGTTAGATGCCAGTAATATTCTAATGTCCGCGTGAGGCCGTGGAATCTCACTGAGACAAGGCATTAGTGAGTTGGCCTACAACGTAGAGCTTTCAGTACTGGTGAAATGAAAGGAAACAGCAGAAACATGAGTAAGCTTGCCAAACATGATAAAGTACGAAGAGAAAACGAATGAGTCAAAACTGCAATGCAGCCATCCACCGGGACGGAGTAAAAACAATCTAGGATTACGATCACAGTGTCAAACGTATTAGTTTACGCCATGTGCCAGGTAATCTTCGAAGCTTCCTCTGTCTTCCGATGCCTGTGTGCCGCACTCCGCAAATGAGGAAAGTGCTCTTACGCTGTCATGAGTGCTAACGCCGAGGAAGTAAATGCGGTCGACAACCACAAAGTGACTGGATTGGGAACTGCCACAGTAACCACAGCACTAACCCCTCCAGCAACACAACATAAAAGAGCTAGTACAGTCTTTGTAAAGGTTCCCGTGATTAGCTTCTTCTCCTTTTTCACCTGCTCCTGGAGCTTTTCGATTCGAGTTTTTGCAACGCCAAGCTCTTCACCGAACATTCCACTCAACCTTCCCTTTATCTCGGCGATTTCCTTTTCCAGCCTCGCTGTCTTTTGAAAATGGGAGCCGATCTTCTCGTTGATCGTCTTCAAGTTTGGTGGTTTGTACAAAGGCAAGGCTGCACACTTCTCCACGCGATCATGCAGTTTTTTCATGCTGTCGTCGCGCATGTCAACCCAGCCTGCTCCGCTCACCTCTTCACAAGAGTTGTTCACATGAATTATATCCACCACACTATCGTACATGGCGCGGGTCTCAGCACAGATGCTTTTTGTCTCTCTAATGTCTTGTGCACACCATCCCGGGCGCCTGAAGCCTTTTTAATTAGTTCTAACGATAGTCACGTATCCACCCACATTCTTGTCGAAAAGAACTTGAGTTAAGGCATCAAAGGCTTTCCGCTCTTCCTTTGTAATTTTACCGGAAGAAACGAAGAAAATTTGGCTGATACCTTCCCGAAGATAATGACAAGTTTGTGCAAGTTCCAGTAGCACATCTTCGTCCTCCATTCCAGTATCGCACAATCCCATGGTGTCAACAATGCGGTACTTCTTTCCTCGAATGACCGTAACGCACTCTTGTGCGTCTTTGGTTTGGCTTTAGCCAGACTCACCCACCTTGAATACATCAGTCGGCGACGAACCCCTGTGGGTTCCGAGTAAGGTATTCCCAACTGTCGACTTTCCATGCCCCGTCTTTCCCAAGAGTAGAATAGTTCCATCAACGCCCTCGAATTTGGCGGGCTTGTCGTCTTTGGACAGTTGGCGAGAGCTAATAACCCTGCTCGCCATGATTAACTCTCCGTTAACTCTAACCAGAACGACTCCGAGACTCGACAAGAAGCACTCCTGCCGAGTGAGAAAATAAGCTCGTCGGTTAACGGCTGGAACATGTATACGGCCTTCAGCGAGCTCGTAAACTCATGCAGAGAAACTAGCATTTCCTTATTTCCATCATGTTTTCCTGGTGTGCCGCCACGATGAGCAGCCACGCGACCATCGATTTCCGGGTAATGACACGACTTTTCTTTTTCCCGTTTTCATCTACGAATGGAGGCTTAAACACAATGTCGAGACCACATGGTAAAGGTTGCACTCCTGCCGAGAGAGATAATAAACCCACCGGTTAATGGCTGGAGCAATTATAAAGTGCTCAACGAGCTCGTAAACTCATGAAGAGAGCCTAGCGCTAGCATTTTTCTTATTTCGATCATACTATTCTTGATCTACCACCACGATGAGCAGACGAGCGGTCATCGATTTCCGGGTAATCACGCGACTTTTCTTTTTCCCGTTTCCACCTACGAATCGAAGCTCCCTTAAAGACAAGGTTCAATAATAAAAAAAGTCGTCATAATGTAATCTGCTATGCAGAGTTCTTGACCAAGAGCTACACATTACTCTGGGCTGATAATGGAATGTAATTCAGTGGCTGTACTTCAGACGGAGACAAACGAAGAAAGAAAGAAAGAAAGTCGGAAAGAAAGAGAGAATGAGATAGAGAGAGGGAGAGGGATAGATAGCCAGAGAGAGAGGGAGAGAGAGAGGGAGAGGGAGAGAGAGAGAGAGAGAGAGAGAGAGAGAGAGCTAGGCTAGCAGCGCGTCTAACGTCCTTGTGCGGAGTCTCAGCACAAATTCGCGCTCTAATTGAGAACATATCTCATGTCAGTATGTACACGAGCATTTCTGATTCCCTCCGCCTACCACCGAAAAATGATCGAAATTCCGTTCCTTCTCTTTCCCGGAATATGGATGACCGCGGTGGAGAATCGAGAACGTGATCTTCGCTTAGACTGAGTAAATGTAGAACGACATTGTACGTCGCAAGACGCCTCGCGGCGCGACCGTAGAACTCGCCTCGAAGAGATTTGAGTTGTCGTGTGACTACGCAAACGTTATCGACTTACATGTACAGGTAATAGCCATGTCCGAGGTTAGAAATTTGCCGTTTGGAGACTGAGGTACTGCTGTTTGCCGTTGCAACCTTTACGCGAGCTCGCGAAACTAACTGCCATCCCTTCTGAGTGTCCTTTTCTTCTACAAAGTTGCTAGCGTTTTTGTAGGGTCTTGAAAATGTTTATGTATCCATGGAACTCGATCTTTCTTTACCACTGCAGCACCGGAACTGGTGGAAGGCAATCTTTAGGGAACGATTTTCATCTTCGCAAGCACTGAGCGCGATCGAAATTCTTTTTGGGTGGCGTATACCTCTCCTTGGACTTAGACGACCTTTTATCGATAGTTTATCACGGGGAAACCGGCTGAACTTCCCAGGATGATAACCGTCTGCTTGTTGTCGGCAGCCATTGCATTGCTGTGCTGACCTTCTATCATCACTGAGGACTCTGTGAACAACGACGTTTCACAGCATCCCAGTGTGAAGCGACCTATTTAACAACAGTGACGTGAAGGTGTAACTTAGGCCTAGAGGAAGTTTTGGAAATTAGCCGAAAGCAACACCACTAAAAACTTGCGAGTCACTGGAGCAACCAACTACGGCCTCTGTAAATTGTTGAAGTGCTTCGTTCCATCGGCGGTGTGCAGATTCGATTATAGTAACTTAGTAGGTCCTGATGTGCAGTCGCTGATGCAAGGTAAGTAACCGGCTGATGCAAGGTAGGTGACTGTATTTAAGCTTGAAGAGGCGCATAACTCATCATCAAGAGAACTTTAGTTAATCTTAAGAAGCGTCTTCTTTAAACTATCTGTGATTCTGACCCGATCATTCGTTGAAAAGCAATAGATTTCTGAGTACCTAGGAACGACGTCGTTAAAATGTTTCAATTCTTGAAAAGGACACCCGGTGCTTGATTGTTAGCATGGCTGGTGGTCTTTGACTTCAATAGAATTAGTTGACTGCGCCAAGGAATAGTACATAGAGAAAAATTTATAAAAGCCTCTCGCCGTCTCAGGAGGACTCGAACTCACGGCACCGATTCGCCTAGCAGACAGGAATCACTTTCACTAGCCACTACGCCATCACTACATAATCATAAAAGGATGGGCTCCAATGCAGCCTCAAGTTCAGGCTATCCCGTCCACACGGAAGTCCGTCGAAGATGTTAGCCTGAGAATTCCGAAGTGTAAGCACGTCAGCGCCCAAGTCCCAATAGTTGGTGAAAAATCAGAATAAACTATTTCGCAAAATTTTGGTTGATGCCCAGTCACGGTTAATACTCACTTAGCTATAGAGATTCATGTCAGGCTAAGAAAGCTTAGGAATATACACTGCATTTTGAGAAAGAAATTAATTGAGGCAGATGGTGTAGTAGATCAAGAGACCATGCACATCATTCAGGGAAGCTGACTAGTGCGGCATCTCGCCACTAGGCAGATATATGTTTATTTCTCTATACATCTATATATCTCTAATACAGATATGTAGATAAGTATATTAGATATATGTCTGGAACTCATTAATATAGATATATAGATATAGGTATATTATACCTGTATATATGACGGAGCCGCCGATTCAGTTAACTTGCCCAGCAACGCTGAGATATGAACGACTCTATAGACTACCTTCGTCACTACTACTCCTTTTGCAAACGTTTCTAATTCACGACCGAAGGACAAAGAAATTTACATTGAGCTCAACGTCTCCGAGAAATTTTTCCTTTACTCTGGTCTGGTGCCACTGAGTCTTTCTAAGGTGGCTGAGTTGGGATGGCGTCGTGAAGTTCGATGTGGCTGCCAACCTCTCTAAGCGTACCCACTCAGAAACGTCACTTATATTGTCCGTAATGGTAAAAGTAAATGTCACCTGACAAGGGACGTGCGCATGGAGCCGTCGCAGGCCATATGGTTTACGTTTAGATCTAGCTGATGTCCTCATTGAAGCACTCGTTGAAGTTGTACATTGCATACAAGACTAGGACTGGGTTGCTACAAGTTCCAGCAAAGCTTAGCTGCTTTGGTTGGGACAAACGAGGTTGTAATCGTGTTTACAGCGACAGAGTTCCTTGAGCTTATGCTCATCATGAAGTCTACCATGTAGATCTTGAAGACGCGACTAAAACAAACCTACGTGCGCTAAGCGCAGTGTCGGCATGCTGTAAATGTTGCAGCTTGGCGGAACAAAATCCACCTGCATGCATTCAACTGCATGAGTCATGTGGCCCCTTGCGTTAAAAGTTCAGAGCTTACCGCAACAGTTGTAATCGACTCAGCAGTGGGCCCGGGACTCCCTATCGCTATTGATATCAGAGAAAAACAAACTCAACCTAATGATCAAAGTCAAACGCCAACACTAAAACATAGCTACCAGAGGACCCTTATGCCAGGTCTGGGGAGTAGCTAAGGCGGAGGGTAGAAAGTTTGTTCACTTGAACCGGCTTCAGCCGGTTGCGACAGTTGTTGGAGTTCCGAATTTCAAAAAGTTGAAACTGCCGATTGACAGGCAAACAAATTGGGTACAGTCGGCCTGGGCAGGGATTAGGCTCACGTTGATTTTGCTACGGTATCCGGTTATCCGGTTTGGCAAAGGAGCAAGCTTGATTAGGCCTAGGGCGGTACACAGCGAATCAGAGAGAGTCGACCACTGAGAGGCTCAGCTGGCGTCTAGACGGACACACAGATACACACAAATTAATCGTCTGTGGAGCCCTCGTCAGGCCCCACGGGCCTGACGACGGCAATAATGGAACCTGGCAACTATAGCTACCACCTGTCTGAATAAAGTGGCGAAACAAGTCCACCAGTTAGATGCCAGTAATATTCTAATGTCGGCGTGAGGCAGTTGAGTTTCACTGAGACAAGGCATTAGTGACTTGGCCTACAACGTAGAGCTTTCAGTACTGGTGAAAAGAAAGGAAACAGCAGAAACATGAGTAAGCTTGCCAAACATGAAAAAGTACGAAGAGAAAACGAACAAGAGTCAAAACTGCAATGCAGCCATCCATCGGGACGGAGTAAAAGCAACCTAGGATTAACTTAAGATCACGGTCTCAAACGTACTAGTTTACGCCATGTGCTAGTTAACGTTCGAAGTTTCTTCTTTCTTCCAATGCCTGTGTGCCGTACTCCACACGTGAAGAAAGTGCTCTTACGCTGTCAGGAGTGCTAATCCCGCGGAAGTAAATGCGGTCGACAACAACAAACGGATTGGATTGGGAACTACCATAGTAACCACACCACCAGCTACTGCAGTAATACCACATAAAAGAACTAGGCATGTCTTCGTAAAGGATCCCGTAATTAGCTTCTTTTTCTTTTTCACCAGCTTCTGAAGATTTTCGATTTTCTGTTTTGCAACTTGAAGCCCTTCCAATTCGCCGCTCTTTTCATTCAACTTTCGCGTTTTCTCTGCGATTTCCTTTTCCAGCATCTCCAACTTTTGCGTGCTGATATTCTGGTTGATCTTTTCCACGTTTGGTGGTTTGTACAAAGGCAACTTAGGGCTGCACACTTCTCCACGCGATCATGCAGTTTTTGCATGCTGTCGTCGCGCATATCAACCTGCTCCGCTCTCCTCTTCGGAAAGGTTGTTCACATGAACTATATCCGCCACACTATCGTACATGGCGCGGGTCTCAGCACAGATGCTTTTTGCTTCTCTAATGTCTTAAGCACACCATTCCGGGCGCCTGAAACGTTTTGAATTGGTTCTGACGATAGTCACGTGTCGACCCACATTCTTGTCGAAAAGAACTTGAGTTAAGGCATCAAAAGCTTTCCACTCTTCTTTTGTAATTTTACTGGAAGAAACGAAGAAAATTTGGCTGATACCTTCCCGAAGATAATGACAAGTTTGTGCAAGTTCCAGTACCACATCTTCTTCCTTCACGTCGGTCGCATAATCCCATGACGTCAACAATGTGGTACGTCTTTCCTCGGATGGACGTAACGCACTCTTGTGCGTCTTTCGTTTGGCTATTGCCAAACTCACCGACCTTGAATACTTCAGTCGGCGGCGAGCCCCTGTGGGTCCTGAGTATGACATTCCTAACTGTCGACTTTCCGTGCCCCGTCCTTCCTAGTAGTATAGTTCCACCAACGCACCGGCACTCGGATTTGACGGGCTTGTCGTCTTTGGACAGTTGGCGAGAGCTAATAACCCTGCTCGCCATGATTAACTCTCCGTTAACTCTAACCAGAACGACCCCGAGACTCAACATGAAACACTCCTGACGAGTGAGAAAAGAAGGTCATCGGTTAACGGCGTAGCAATTATACAGTCTTCAGCGAGCTCGGAAACTCATGAAGAAAGCCTAGCATTTTCCTTATTTTCATAATATTTTTCCTGGTGTGCCGCCACGATGAGCAGCCACGCGATCATCGATTTTCGGGTAATCACACGACTTTTCTTTTTCCTGCTTTTATCTACGAATGGAGGCTTAACCCTATCCAGGCCAGGGGGCACATTGTGCCCCCCCCCCCTGTTTAAAGTCGTGATTTATTTCCTAAGCAAGTTCGAATTCAATGCTGGTACTCCCTGACTTTTCCCCTAATGTATTTCCCCCTCTAAAAAAGGCATTTTCGACCGTCTGGTTACACTTCAGGTTGCCATAGTAACAATGAAATCTTGTTTACGTAAACGTATGTGTACTTCTGAATGAAGTTCCAGGAGGTTTGATAAGACTTCTGCATGTTCTCTCCCAAAACATACAAATGTTGTTCAATGAAGCATAAAAGGCTGTTCTTGCTGCTTCCTTCTGAAGAAAATGTTAGAATATTCTATGCCCACACACACTACGCCCGAAACTATTGTTGTAACCATAAAGTGATTTCATCCACCTTAAATCGTCATGCAGCATCACCATGGCAACAAGTTTTGCTCAGATGCTGTCAAATCTTGATAAGCTTTCAGAAAAACCTAGGTGGGTCGCCTCAGAACAGACAGAAGTTGATTTTTTCAGGGGGCGCACAATATGCTCCCCTGGCCTTTGGAGCTCAAAAAAAGCTTGGCCTGGATAGAATTAAACACAATGTCGAGAGTGGAAAGGTAGCACTTCTGCCAAGAGAGGTAATAAGCTCACCGGTTAACGGCTGGAGCAACTATAAATTGCTCAACGAGCTCGTAAACTCATGAAGAGAGCCTAGCGGTAGCATTTTCCTTATTTCGATCATATTATAGTAGTATAGTGAATAGGGGTCCTGGAACACTGCGTCAGAACCCTGTTAAAATGGTCCATCAAATCCCTGTTAACATATAGCTGTCAGAACCCTGTTAAAATGCTCTGTCAGATCCCTGTTAACATATTGCTGTCAAACCCTGTTAAAAATCCCTGTTAAGCATACTCCAGTCAAACCCCGTTAAAATGCTCCGCCGAATCCCTGTGAACATATTGCTGTCAAACCCTGTCAAAATGCTCTGTTAGATTCCCACGCCGCCTCTTGAGTAGACGTCACCTACCAAAAAAAATCACCATCGCCTCGACCTCGCATGAAAGGTGGTAAAACGATGTACTCTAGTAGAAAAAGAATGTCTACAGCCGACCTCGCGATCAGTTGGTGATGCCTACTTGAACGGGCTGATAAAGTGTTCTACGCCGTAGAACAAAAGGTGATGAGCGAGAACCTATATCAAATGAAGGTCTTCGAGTTCAAACGATTGAGTTCATACTTGAGAAGAGGATCATTCGAATTGGTCAGGAGAGAGAGTAAGTTGATGGGTTCTTTCTCCTTGAATTTAGTGAGCATCACGAGTTTCAAGGAGATGTGTGCCGTCGAAGGATCTCGATAAACCCATTTCACTTTAATGAAGCCGGTATGGATGGAGTGCTGCTTGATCTGTTCGGGGTCTACTCGCTTCTCATCTTGATCGTAGATTTCGCACGTCTTATCCAGTTCAACAAACAGAAGAGGCTTTTCTATTTCTACCCTTTGTTGCCCGCTGCCCTTGAAAGTCTTCACATCAATTGGTTGGTTCAAGATTTGAGTTGTTGTTTTCATCTTTCTTTTATTATGAAGAAAAACGTTTTTCAAATTTTCTTTTCGTTTTACAAACGTTCCAAATTGCTTGCGGGTATCCATGAATTGAACTGAGGTCCGTACCCTTTCCACTTCACCAGGACCATACCGTTCTTCTTGTCTCTTCTCAAGACCTTTTCCATTCTGAATACCTCCTGTTCTGTTTTCTGTAGCTCAGCCTCGTAGAAAGAACCATCTATCTTTTCACCGTTCAAGTCTTCGAGTTTGTAAGTTACTGGATTGGTCGGTTGAACTCCATCAATTTTGAAAACTTCCTCGGTCCATCTTGGAGTGTACCCCTTCTCGAAGATTGCTTTCTTTATCCTGATGCGTACCCTATCCCCGACTTTGAATTTGGCTGGTCTAGAGGGGTTTCTTATATCCTCGTATAGGATGCGGTAAACCTTCTCCTCGTTCTTCTTCAGGGAAGCTTCCTTTGGCTTCATTTTGACGCTTCGGTGATACTTAGCGTTGTAAAGACTAACGAACGTGTCGAGAATATCGATGTATCTGTGGGTGTTATTGACGCTGAAATATTTCCACATCCACTCTTTCAACGTGCGATTGAACCTTTCGACAACGACCGCTTTTCTCTCGTTGTGA